>JAHWLE010000331.1:0-21734 GCA_024679135.1 Phytophthora foliorum | reverse complement strand
CCCCCACCCCCGAATTATGAAACGCCCCCCAAAACCCGATTTTGGACCCAAAACGTGGTTTTTCGTCTGCCGTGTTTGCGGTCGCTATTTTGCGCCAAAACTCGATTTTGCCCCCCAAATAGCTATTTTGAGGGCATCGCGAACACGGCCCTAGTGTTTTTTCCACCACCTCTATCACTTGAGTTGCTTAACCATCAGGGCATCGGTGACTTGGCAATATAAGAACATTATCCGTACTAGCATCACCAACCCATTTTGCCATACCCCAAATAGATACTGATTATGGGCTTAGGCGCGCAATAGTTGCCTCTGTTGAAGTATTTTTTTGCTGCGTCTTGCAGCATGTTAAACGATTGAAATGCAGCTAAAATAGGCGCACCTCTACGTTCAGCTAATGCAGCAGACGGACACAAGGACGCATGTACACGGATAATGTCGCTGTTATCTTCATTGAAGTCCCACATACCAATAGCTCCATCGGACTCATCACAAGTTACTACTGATGACTCATTGTCCAGGAATTCTTTGGTATCGTATAAATCATCATCATCAGTGCAATCATTGACTTCGATATTTGCGTTATGGCCTTCGTTACCCAGTTCTAGGATTGAATTTTGAGCTTCCCCATGTTGGTATTTGGTATATCTGAGGCCACTACAATAATCATCCATATTGTTCCTGATTATTTTCATGAACTCACTCCGAGATGGTTCCCAATCAGTATACGCACACAGCCACGCTTCATCTGAGGCAAGTCAGGCGCTTCGACATTTGAGCCTGTGTCAAACCAGGATGATTTTCTTTATCGCCCGCATGCGTTGAACGATTCAAATCTCTACGAATTCTCAATGCGCTACTTTAGAAAACCGATGTCCATGCCAGCGAAGCGAAGCTTGTTTTTTTAACCTAGCACCCTCTTTGGCGAATGCACGGTCTTGGGAGAAGATTTAAGGAGGTAGTTCCAGTCATAAGGGGATACCGTTTGTCCTTCGTCGACAGTGAATCGCCGATGGAGTTTTAATACAAGCACGCTATATTATAACTGGTGTTATTTAGACCGTTCCGTTCGGTAACATACCTCGTTGGTGATACCAATGTGGTGCGGTTTGACGAGGCTGCACGAGTACTGTTTGGAAGCGCACAACTGGCGAACAATGTCGCCTAAAGGTAGCGTGGCCATACCACACTAGAATAGTAACAGAAACCTCGGTAGAGGTAAAGAGCTACCAGCGGTCCAGCGACCTCCTGTCTGCTCGTCGCGCTATAAACAGCAGAAGCTACATGCTTCCGAGCAATAGTGACTTTTTCTTAAACTCCACAGACGAGAGGTTATTTTTATTTCAATCGTTCACGCTCTTGCCGACGTTTAAAAGCTCCAAAGCGACCGCATCAAGCCTTTTATGTTGTTTAGATACATACTTGCAAGAATAGTGAATTCGGTGAGTTGTTTCTTGCCCTTTAATAAGCAATTGTATGGCGTGGATGCATTTAAAAGTGGCCATCACGACTTTGTTGAATCCATTAACAAATTCATGCCCCAATAGGCGCCTTAATTCAACACCTGATGCGGTATATTTTGTCTCGCTGACACGTTCTTTCGAAAACCCATCTACCGAATGACGCGTTCGGCGTTATACGAGACTGTGTGACGTTGGGTTTCAGCCGAGTTGTGACAGCTCGGTAGTCCAAGCAATTACCGTTGAACCTTTCGGTGAAAGGTTCTAGCGGGCCCTGATTGGCAGATCAAATTCCCCGCTCCCGAGTAACTAAAATGCGATAGTGATAGAGGTCTCGGCTGGGTCTAATATAACCCCGGCCGAGGTTAGAAGCATCGTGTTTGTACCCACCTCGGATCCGCACTTAGCTGAAATGCGTTGTACCCTCGGCCGTATAGAGTCTTATCTAGGATCTCCCACAGAGATCCGTTCGCACTTCATATTTGTGTATAGATATAGGACTAGCTATAGGATGACCTACAGAGGCTCTCAGAGCCATAAAGAGACATAAATAAATCAGCAGTCTTCCCCCCAAGCCAACAAGGGTCAAGTCCGACTTCGGTAAGTGTAGCTAGCTTATTGTAGTTCCTGGACACGCTCGGCTACGTTGGGATGCCTGTTGGCGAGCTTAAGGTACATTGAACCGAGAGTTCGTTGAGGCTAATCCAAGAAGTTGGAGCGGCCGAGAGAGTGGGAGCGTCAGAGGAGTGTCGTTCTATATATATACTAGGGACCCGAGTGTCCCTGTACATATTTTACTACCCGCCGAGGTTTCACCTTGGCGAACCCGTACGAGGCTTGACAGCCGGTACCCTTCCTTCTGAGGGACTGCGGGGAATCGCGCGAAAGCGGAATATTGCGTCCTAGCCTCGCTCGTGGATAGTCACGCAGGTATTCGGGTTGACCGAAAACAACTTGGGTATACAGAGGCGCTTACAACCGACCCGGTGCAAGGGATCGTTCCTGGTCTTCAGGTATTGATCCAACATTCGCTGACCTTTGCGGGGAAGCGTGTGTTGTTGGTTGGAGTCATACCGTTTGGTAGCGAGAATTTCTGCGCGTTCCTACACGACAACTGGTGCCGCGATCCGGGATGTGTGTGACCTTCTGTGTGTCTTGGTTGTTTTGGTTCTTACCTTAACGATCATTCGAGAGAGGAAGAGAGAAGATGGCGAAAGGAGCAAAGTCAGCGGTACCAGCGACGCCGGTGAAGTCAAGCGGGGTGCGCAACGAGGTTTCGTTGCGCTCCGCGGCGTCGTTCGCGACGCCTCCAACAGACTGGATGGCATCGATTCACGAACGCTCGGACAGCTTTGAAGAGTCGGTGCACTACTCTGACGCCAAAGAAGAAAGATGAAGATGATGACCTGGAAGAGAACGCGACGATGCCCGAGGTTTTAGAAGCCGCAGCGGAGGGGTGAGATCGCTTGCGCGAAACCTCACCGAGGAGTTGAACGACGTGGTCGGCCTGAACCAGCTCACGACGACGACGATGGTGGGTCCGATGGTCTACGACCGTCGGCGATGACCGAGAAAACGACTTCTTGGTCAACCGGCAGCCGACCTCCTCTCAATGTAGACACCCCGGCCGCCAACAAGGTTGTGGGCCGATGCCTGGAGCTGATGAAGACGAAGAGCAGTTGGATGCAGTTCTTTGAGCCGAAGTCGGTTCGCCAGGCGATCTGGATGGACATCGGAGGTGAACTGACGGTGCCAGTCGATCCAACGATCACTCGGCGGGTGGCCGAGGATACGGTGGAGCTTCTACGAGCAATGGGGTGCGAGCCTCAAGTTTTCTCGTCTGACGCGGTCCGTTGGGCCTGGACGCCATCCGACGCCGGCACGGCGCTACGGAAGTGGAAGAAAAAGCTACGAACACCGAAGACTCGGCAGCTGGCAGATGCGGTAGACCCGTCAAAGACCCCGTTGCCTCAGACGCCCAAGAAGCGGTTCGACGAGAGCACCGAGGTCGGAGTGTTTGCGACTAAGAGTGTGGCTTCGCCGTACTTCCAACTCTCGCACATGGTGACACCGAGATCTGTGAGCCGTACTGAACGACTTACGAGAGCGACCGAGGATGCCCGGGCTACGCCAACTACGAGGCGAGGTGTCGGCCGGTCGACTAACAAGCGCTATGATCTTCAAGAAGACTCATCCGACAGTGAGGGCGAGTTAATCGATGTTGACGACTTCGGTGGAGACCTAGCTGGTGAGTGGGCTCACCAAATCCGCGAGCTGAGTGCCATGGAGAGCGAAAGCTCGACACCGAGGCATCTAAATCGCCACGCACCTTCCACTCGGCAACATCAAGCCGTATTACGGACTCCGCAACAAGAGCGAAAAGTCAATGCAGTGGCTCCGAGCCATCATTTACGAGACGAAGGGGACGCACATACCACCCAATGAGTGGCGCATGGCGTTCGATCTTAGTCTCCGAGAGTGTGCTCTACATTGGTATCGACGGCTCCCACGCAAAACGAGACGAACATGGAAGTTGTTAAGCGATGCGTTCATCAAGTACTACTGATCACGGTTCAGCCAGTCGGCAAAGGCTCGGTACTACTTTGCGAAGCGAGAGGACAACGAGCACGTGTGCGACTACCTCAATCGGTTGAACGGTTCGAGAACGGTGAGTGCGACGCGAAAGACCACGTGGAACATTTTCTGGATACATGCGACGACCGAGGGTCGGAAGAACGTCTGTGTCATGTCCGGGTCAAGGACATCCATGACCTCGACGACATGGTTAATGACATCCTCCGTCGCCGAGACTGAAAAAAAGGACGCAAACACTCGGTCCACCGTTCCCGGAGTCACGCTGACAGTCGCCGACGAGAAACCAGGCGCACGAAGGACTCTAGAGACGGTTATCGTCGTGACCGACGCAGCCGAGAAGATGACCGCCGCCGCAACGAGTCGCAATATCGACTCAGAGTCACACTCGTGGACGCATTGACCGACATTGACGCCGCGTTAGACGTGAACAGCTCGGTGGGACCCCGACCGAGCCGTTTGGATATGCGCAACCGTGGTTACGGCGATACCGAGGATTACACCGGTGAAAATCACTACGAAGCCGACCGTCGATACTCGGACGAGTATTCGGACGGATACGAATCAACCGAGGATCACGACCGCGGGCATGTTGCCGCCGCCAACGACGGCGAGGGTTGCGCAGCTGCGGAAAGAACGAGCAGACAACCGTCGTCCGAGGAGTGAGGATAAGTGTAGGTCATTAACCCTGGTGTGGTGGAGACTAGCAGACGAGCACTCGTTAAGATCACCTAGGGGTCGGAGCGAGTGTACGAGTTCGAAGTGTGGATCATGAACCATAGTACTGGAGTAGACGTTGTCCTCGGTACAGATTTCATGATACCGGCCGGAGTCCGGCCGGACTTGTTCCACGGTACAGCGCGAGGTTGTGGTGCCTCTGATCAAGTTTCAGAGTGCCGTGGACCAAGTTCGAAGCCGACCGAGAGTCCTCAGTCACCATGGATGCAATAACACAGCTGGTGAATAGTCCTATTGCGGACATGTTCTCGACCGGGGAGCCAGACGAGTCCTCGTTGATACCCGTGTTCGATCGGCGATCATTTGTGGACGATATTTGTTTCAGCTCCGAGACTGTCGATGGCTGTCTGGAGACACTGGACCGGTTGCTCCAGCGGTTTGCGGAGTGTTGAGTCAGCGTGAGCTTCACGAAGAGTATTTCCGTACAGTTACCGCTTTCGCTTGCTGCCGGGTTGTCGCGTTAGGAATCCTGGTTCATCCCTTACAAAATCGAAAAAATGTTTGCCACTGCACCTGCCCTGGCCCACCTGGGCTCGGGCAAAGCTGACCGCTGGTTTATCTTCCGTCGTGGCCTCTGCAGAGGGTTCATAGATGACTTCTCCGATCCGGTTTAGCTCGACCAATTCAGATTTCCTGTCCTCGGTCAACACCATGGTGGACGCTTTGTTTGCCAATGCTACGCTTGCAAGAGAGTCGGCCGCCGCATTGAATTCCCGGACAACGTGCAGGTATCGTACCGAACGAAGTTTCGATGTGAGCTCTCTGTGGCGGTTCAGCTATGTCATAAGCGACTCCTTACGACATGCGATCACCCCTAGGGATTGCTGGATTGCGAGTCGTGAGTCTCCCACGATGACCAAAGCCTCGGCTCCATGCGTTAGCGCAGCCGAGACGCGTTGTTCATCCCCGCATACACCGTGAGGTTTGCCGTGGTACATTCGAGATGAACACTTGCAGCGATCACTACAGTCCATTCCGGCAATTTCCACAGAATCCACCAGCACGTGCCGTAGCCGCCGTTCTTCTCGGTCTTTGCCGAGCCGTCCAACGGCATTACAAAACCATCGTAAGTATTCCGTAGGCTTGCATATAGCAGGTGGGTATCCATACGAGTAGTCGGTGACCCTCTGGTGGTAGGTGCAACTTGAGCCGACGAGTCGTCCAGCTCATCGAAGCTTGTTAGACCAGTTTGTAAAGCTGGCCGAAAGAACAATCGCGCTCCTTCACTCGGTGCACCACCGAGTGCCACGGAGAAAGCATCACCGCGAATTGGGTCGCTCGACCGAACAGTGACTTGGATCGATGCACCCAGTCAAGCGTTGAGAATCGCGTGTAAACCTGGATAGTCCGGCCGACCAGCTGCGTGTAGCACACCTTCAGCACTAAGAGAAGGGTCAATACCTCCTTCACAGCTGGGTGATAGCTCATTTCGGCGTCTTTCACGACGCGGCCACAGAATCGGACAGGGCGCAATAGACCTCCATGCTCTTGCATCAACGTAGACCTCAACGCCCACTCATTCGCAAATAGCATGATATGCACTTCTTTGTCTCGGTCGAAATGTCGTAGGATCGGCGCATCTTCTGTTGGAGCGTCGGAAAGCTGCGTTTTGCCACCGTCAAGTCACCCCTCGGTGTGAAGTCCTCGTCGATCAACTGGTATAACGCTGCTCCATACACAGCGAAATCCTGGATGAATCGGCTGTAATAGTCGAGTGCACACAGAAAAGACTGCATTCCCTTCTTCGAAGTCATGAACGGCAGTTCTGACGCTGCCTTGACCTTCTTGGGATCGGCTCTGATACCGTCGGACGAGACTTCGTGTGACAGGAAATCAACCCGACGTGAGAGAGAGACTGTACCTATCACTGGTGGAAACGAAGCCTCGGACAACCCTCGAACGGGGGCCGAAGCAGTTGGTGATGCTTTTGACGACGTACCGAGGTCTCTTTTCCGACCCGGGAGTAGAATCTGGCTGCATATGGAAAGCGTCAAACCAGGGTTCGCCAAGAAGCTAGCTCACCGGTGGCATGGACCATTCCAAATCAAGAGGAAGGTCGAAGAGTTTGCATTCGAGCTCGAGCTGCCCGACCGAAGTGGGTATCGATTCTACCCGGTGGTGCATGTCGCCCGACTCAAAGCCGTGAATGAATTTGGAGACCGACCGAGCAGTCGGTTGACGCCTGACGTGACCGAGGGTACGAGACTGGACTTCGACGAGGAGTTACTTCCTGAAGATAGCTGGGAACCTGATCGATTGGCGGGTGAATATGAGGTGGAAACCATTCTCGACGACGGGATCCCACTATCAACGAGCACAAGAAGGGCAGTCCGAGAGTTCAAAGTGAAGTGGATCGGGTACGATGAACCGACCTGGGAACCAGCATCAAATTTGTCGTGTGGCAGACTGCTTTACGACTACCTGCGTGCAAAACGCAGCGAAGGACGCTTGCAAATGGTCTAAGTCGCTGACGAGGACTAGCTGTGACGTCGACCGAGGATTGACCTGTCTGCGGGATTGATGCTGCCCATGGCGTATGTTCCCGCCATTGCGTACGTCGCTATTACGACGTTGTTGGTAACCAACAACGGTCGCTTCCGAGAGGTCCATTGGATCTGAACCTCCCGTACGCATCATCGGACGTGCCGCCCTCGGCACGTTCGTACGCAGTTTAGTCTGCCGCAGGCTAAACCCTTCTTGCATAGCAAGGGTGATTGCCGCTTCGAGAGTACTCGGGAACTCTCGGAAGAGATTGGTCTTAACGAGCCCGCCCCGTAGACCCTTCAAGAACGTGACGCCCTTGGTCGCCTCGTCAATCGGGTTGGTCACGATGTTCGATACCAAGTACCGCGCTCTTTGGGCGTAAGCATGTACGTCATGCTTACCCTGTTGTAGGTCGAGGAATTCCGCCCTCGACCTGAACTCGGGGGCTCAAACGCGAGTCTGATCTCCTCCTCGAACACCTCGTACGTGGTAAAACACATAGGATCAGCGAGTCGGCGTCCGTACGCCCAACTCCGCGCTCGTCCGCCAAGGCATGACATGGCGAACGCAACCCTCGATAACGGGTCGACGATACGTCGAGCCGCGATAGCTGTGTCGAGTTCGACCAGCCATCGGAGAAGAGTTTCACCCTCTCTTCCCACGTAGCTACTCACGTGGAGCTTCAGGGACTCCACGCGCGGTGTGGCCGAAGGCGACTCCTTCACGGAGGCAGCAGCATCTCGCTACTCCTTCACAATGAATCCGAGAGCAACACCATGTTGCTCTGTCGGCGATAGCGTGCGCAGCATCGCAGCCACTGCCGCCTCACCAATGACTGTTGACAGTCGTTGGAGAGCTTCCCACTCAGGATCCGACAAGTGGGGACAGTCGGCACGTGCAACGTGAGTTGCAGGCAAATTCGGGGTTCCAATGGACGTGTCAATGCCCGTGGGAAGGTTCTCGACCCCGCGTTCGTATGAGTCCATACGAACGTGAAGGTAGTCGGTCGTTGGACGGACTACAAAGTTCTACCAGGTATAATGGGCCTACCTTGGCCCACTAAGGGCTCGAAGTCCTTACGCTCTGATGACGAGATCATCTCGTCTTCCATCACTTCACCCTCCTCAGAATCTCCAAAGTCGAGCGATTTCAACAGTTTATCTTGTTTTCTGTTTGGTGCTTAAGTGGTCTTATTAATGGTCGCACTGGCAAATGTGGTCGCTTGAATACTAACCCTGTCTTCAAGTGCGATATCCCACGCGTTAGAACAAGTCTCAAGCACGCAGTTACGTCACAAACCACATATCTACATAGCACAGCTCAACTCGCGAAAGTGAGGGAGCTACGCCCTAAAACGTGGGTGGCCATAATAGCCTGGCGCGCATAATACTGCATAGTATGCTCAAATATACTGAAATATAGGTTATCCCTCTGAATAATAATTCCCTTGTGAATGTGTTATTATGTATTCAAAATTATATGATTGCGTGAAGAGGACTGCCTGTGACGCAGAATGAGCTGGAACTGTGAGGTCGGTCCACAAATATTGAGGTGCCTCGCAGGTAGCTGTTGTTGCCTTGTTATCCAAGTGCTACCCCAGTATACTGTTTGCTAGTGATCTTCCACGCTGCGCAAAACTACACGTTACACAATGGCTCTGTCGAGGTTTTGAATACCATGGCATCTGACCTCTACCTCACAGATAAATTTGCTGCCAGACGTTAAGCAATTTAACTTGATGTCCATTTTAGAATACAGATTATTGTCACACTAGGGTTCTTAAAGCGATTTTAACGACGTTTAAAGTCGCTTTAGCCAAGTAATATCACAGCTTTTAAGATCGCTTTAAGTTAAGTTGCGGGATGAGGAATCCCGTTAAAGTTTAACGGTATTCGTCCCGCAATTGGTGCTCACATTCGTTCCCGTGACTCACGGGCCGTGAGCGCTGCTCTCGTCCAGCTCGTGGGAAGCTTGAGGAAAGGATTTGGTGAAGGAGAGTGACTGTTGACACAACATGAATTCACTTGGTTTTGTATGTGTTCCATTTGTTGTCTTTTTTCTACCAACAGTGTCAGAAGGGGGTGAACGCCAACTCGCTCGGCAAGCCGAAACAATGCCTGCGGTTTAAGGTCCGTGTGCGTAACACGCGGGCTTAAACCCAGGACCAAGCATGGTCACATCTTGCTCGGCTTAGGGTTCTGTCACCGTTCTCAGGAGGGTTTTAGGTGAGGCTTGGGTGTAGTTTCTTGTCGACAGCTCCAATTGTTGTGATTTGAAGGCTCATGACATCCGCTCTCCATGTTGTGTCAATATTCTCTGCCTTTGGTGAAGCTGATCTGAGCAGCCTGATCATTAGAGGGTCCGATTTATCGTCGTATCGCGTGAGGGTAGGTTCGGTTTGTGAGCAGGCTTCGTCAAACTTTAATACATGTAGGATATTGCGGCTTATGTCAGCCTTGAGTCGGTATTACCGACTCGGCAGTCACATGAATTGAATGGAACCTATGCGGCCATCCAGAAGGTTGCAGGCTGCAACTTGTAGCTTCGAGGAGAACCCAACAATGATGATGATCCATACAGTAACTTATGTGAGGGATCGTCATCATTCTTATCGTTTTATGTGACGTAAGACGACGAGCTACTCAGGTCTTGGCTGCTCCTCAGAGAATAGATTTGAGGAGGGGGGGGGGATGGGAGCTCGAAAATTTTGAAATATGTGGTCGTTGATCAGCTCTATACATGTAATTGGATTAAAAAATTCAAGGCACAACTATTAGAAAGACAACCCCGAGAGCCGTCACCAAAGGCGACAACCACTGGACCAGTTCAAGGCACCGGTGTTGTTAACCAGGCTTAGGACTTACTTCGAAGTACCAGACATCTTGCGACCGATAAGTTGAATAGACTAGTCTGTCTCTCTATATATATAATTGGATAAACATTCAAAACGTTCTGATACACACGTAGGTGAACGTGTTTGCTTGCTCAGTACATACACGCTGTGGTGGGGCTCACAACAGGGTGTAGCCAACCTTGTTGAGAGCCCCACCACGATTCATGATGATTTACATCGTACTTAGTTGAGGGATTTGAACTCCAATCCCTGCTCGTTGCCTTACATGCAGATCAGCACATTGCGCCCTCCGCTTTTTTTTTTTTTCATGCCAAACACGGTGCGGCAGCCGTCGGCTCGTTGACGATACGCAGCATGTTAAGACTGGAGGTGGCACCGGTGTTCTTAGTAACATGACGCGGCGAGTGAAGTACACGTACTAAGTATTGCGGCTCTATTGGTGCGGGCATCATCGTAAATAATTCTAGAGTGCACGAAAATGATTGCTCCATTTGCGAGCACTCCAAACGTATTTAATCCATATTTATCTGCATTTAACTGCGGGAAATCTATTTATTGAAGTATTTAACGAACTAAATAACAACCCTAATGTATCCTCTTTGAGATTGGGTGCATAATCCCCTTGAGTGCGTAAACGATGAGAATTGCGAGCGCAGCAAGCCGATCTCCGCGCGGAGCGCGGTTGGGTTCATACCTCAAGCGAGGGTTTTGGGGGCGATGTTCTAAGTCTTTAGATATGTACGTCTCAGTCAATAAGTCTGAATTAGCTCTGTCAAGATCAATACATTAAATATATTTGGACAATCAAATTTGGCTTACCTCACTGTCGAGAAGCGCATTTTTGCACGCCTCTACACCTCATATTGGATTTATGTCTTGACATAGGTACAATACGGTACTGTACCTCGTAGCATCGCAAGCACATCTTATCCGACAACGGATGTCACCTCGGCATTTGGCTTTTCTTCGCTAGAAAAAAAGATTGGAACCTCTGGACGAGGCAGTGCTCGGCTCGCTGGAAAGCTCGGCGCTGAGCTCGCCTTCGCAAGGTTTGCTGCGGCTTCGTTCGCTCGCAACCTCGCCTCAGTCGGTCTCCCTCATATATCCACTTCCGTGAAGATGTACAGGTCATATAGAACATACGGATTGAGTGCTGTACTGCAATTCAGACTGAATTTCAGTCGGGGATAGATCACACGTGTGATGCTCTGAATCCTCGTTTAAGCTACGTGGCTGTTTCTTTAAATTTACGTTCCTATATGTGTGCGCACGCCAACGTGATTATCCCTTATATTTACCACCCGTAGTGGTGCAGTGCTACATGAACATGTAATGTGACGGATTTATTCGAGCGCAGATCTGTCCAGTCGAGCACCAGCAAACTCTTCCAACTCAAAATCTCCCTGTCTCTATTGTGGACAATCTGTGCGCAATCAGCACTCGTTATGGCTTTTCTTGTGTTTCGGAACACGCGCCAAACCACTTAATTTTTCTATGAGTGCGCGCTATCGAAATCTCCTCCCTTGCGTCATGAGAGGGTTCGTGATCTGTTAAAAGGAAAGGCAAACCAGTCGTGCAGTATACATAGTGTAGGCAAAAATGGTCAACGCACCAGCTTCAAATCGGATTCAAATCGGATGCAGGTTGTACTTCGTCGTGGCTATCTGCAATTTTTTGCTATCCGATGCCAAGACCTGGTCTGAGACCACCACTCCACTTGATTCCAGTCTTCGTTTTGCTTTCAAGCGCACAAGTTGTCCACGCAGCCACTCGCAATCGCCCCAAAATGCGCCTTTCGTGCGTCCTTTTGGTAGCTGCGGCCACTCTCGTTGCCAGTGCCAACTCTCTGTCGACAGAACCTGACCATGAAAAGCGGCTTCTGCGATCCCACAAGACGGTTAACTTCGACGATGTTCAGGACGAAGAACGTGGCATTGAGTGGCTGGATGACTTCCTGGCGCCAGAAATTGCCAAGAGACTCAAGAACCAACTTGAATATCGAAAGACCATGTTCGCTTCCTGGGGAGGTGCTTGGCGGTCGGCAGACGACGCTGCGGAGTTCTTGAAGTCCAGTGGCGTGAACGAGGCGACAATTACGCTGATCAAGGGAAAATACGATCACTACCTCCAAACTGGCATTGTCACTTGAGCGGGTGCACCCTGCACGGCCCTGGGGTTACTTTTTGACATGCCTAGTTGTTTGACTACGTTTCCGATTATGATACTTGGTGTTGCTGTCATATAACCAAAAACAACACTTTTTTTACCAACAGATATCGCTTGATGTGCTTCACATGTTCAAAGTATTGTTTTGTCATAGCTGTGATAAGGTAGCCAGCGATATGGGAGCTCAAAGCAGCCAACTAAACCGCTCATTTCAACAACAATTTGGATGGAATTGGACACTAGGTGGCACCGGTTCGCGCACATACATTTTGGACGCGTGGTGTGCATGTTGTGCGATGGATCTCTCTACTTTGTCGAAACAGACTCCGGCGAAGAATTATTACCGGGCACACAACCCACACGATCGTCACGGAGTAATGCTGCTGAGTACAACTGAACGGCGGACGCGACTCAACTGAAGTGCGAGAAAGCATGAATTACCTTCATAACGCACTGCGATCCTATCTTGAACTCATTTATCGGGATTTAACCTTGACGTGGTCGCGTTGAGCAAAATGGTGGCATACTGTGATTATGGACGACAAAAGATGGTGCCAGTCCATACGACCTACCAGCAAGCGGAAGAACCCCGTTAATTTCTGCCAGACAACTGCATTAAGTGATGTAACCCGAGGCGACGATCAAGTACGCGATTAAAAGCGTGTAGACTCCAGTGGAGATGTTGATGATGAAGTGGCCTTCTATTTGATGTGTATGTGTTCATTCCTATAGAAGGCCCCAGTGGAGATGCCCCCATTCCAGCCAAAATATTGTCCGCCGATAGCGATGCTTATCCCTGCTATCGTTTTTGCTTGAGCGGTCCATGGCTCAAAACAATCAGAGGATCAATCAATCTTCAGGACTAACACCCCTCAAAGTAGTTTTTTTCTTCTTCAAAATACACGTTCTTCGATGGTACTTCGAAGTATGTTTTAACTTCGAGGCGCTATCTTACGCGAAGCAGGGGGCCAGCTTGGAATTCTTCAAAGCATTTGACATATACCTTCCAGGGATCAGCATTTTTGCGGACAATACTTTGGTTGAACTGTTGGCTTCTCAACTGGAATCTACTCATTCCTCATCGCGTTTTTAAACGCTAAGATGTCATTGTGTAGCTGTCTCGCAGAAATCAAAGGCGCACTGCTTTTGAGTCGTATGGTCGACGTGTACGCTTAAATTGTATCCTGTTTTCTGATCGGTTGATGTGATGCGCTCGAGTAAACTGCGTGTGTGTCGGGGTGCTTTGATTCAGACCTAGCCATCTGCATCCCCTTGATTGAGTAGTATCGTGGTCAACATTTTATGTGGCATCAGTTGCAGTAAACACCAAGGTGATCCAGATTTCTGGTTTATCAACCTCTTCCTTCGAATAAAGTCGCTGGGCACTTTGTTCTATACTGCTTCGGTTGACTTCCGTACGTCAGCTTAACAAAATGCGCATCGAGATACCACCTGCTGTTCATTGGCGAGTTTGCTGGTTTCATCAAAGTTCTGCCCTTGACGGCAAGGTTTTTCATGGGAGTAGAAGCCCTTAGCCGTAGATTTAAAACCTTCATTTCAGTCGAAGTATTGTCCCCCGAGCATGATGCCGAGCAGGTAAATGTCCAATTTTGTGCCTGATCGGAGCGATCGTCGCAGTAGTACAGGCAGTTGTACCCTGAGCTTCCCGAGGAATTGGGTCCTTGGAAGAGCTGAGATATTCACTACCAGGCGAAAAGGAGTGGTGAACCTCGTTCGACGAGACTAGCACGCTGCACATTTTCGAAACGAAGAGTCCTGAGTCTGTTGCGTCAAGCGAGGGTGTTTGAATTTGGACTGTAGTTCGTGATGAACTTTTTTAGGCATTGCCCCGAATATATGACCGCTGACAGCATGCAGACTCTCGTAAACAACCTGATGAAGGAAGTTCATGTAGACGAGGAGGCAGAGCGTGTAGCTCACTGCTGACCCGATAAGGAGAGCGTTGAATGTACGAAGCCGTTGGGAATCTCCCGCCATTCACTTAGTGGCATTCGATTGATAGTTCTTGGGGCGATTTTGTGTCTTCAAAATCAAATGCGAATGCATTGACTGAATACCACAATCGCAGCAAGTAGTGGTGTGTTTTGCGGAGTCTTGCAACGAGACGGACATGTAGAGCGAGAAAGCCCTCAATACAATCTCAGCCTTCATACGAGTCGAAGAGGAAGAAAGTTAACATGAAATACCTGCTACACTCCTAAGCGTCAATCTTTCTCGCCCCAAGAGAACAAGATCATGCTCGTGGCAAACGTGATAAAACTCAACAAGAAGGTTGCTGCTCTTCGTCAAAGTTGGTATCACAAAGTAGCAGTCACAGTGGAGGTGCCTACTAATCCCGTTTCATTCTCGAGATCGTCGGGCTCAAACTAGATTATTTCTTTCAAGAGATCCGCCGGCCTGGAAAGCTGGTGACAGCAAGTCCAAAGCTAATAGTCAAGGCGTAACCACAAAAGCAGCACTGCCTTACATCAAGTCATACCGTACATCACACAGATTTCTTGCTTAAATCACTTCACTCGCCTCGCCGACCGTGACTTTCCGCTGGAACATCATCCAGGAGACACTCCGCGAGATCGGCCCACAAGGCACAGTCTTCGTCTCTATCTGAGGCAAAACTCACCACCTCAGGAACGTTGAGCGCTGTAGGCATAGGCAAACTTGCAGACACCATCTCGGTCGATTCGCTTTTCTCGCGTTTGCGGTTCCGCACTCGCGCCGAGTGCCATCGATTCTTGATCGCATTGTCGGTGCGTCCAGGTAAATGAGCAGCGATCCGAGACCACGCGTTCCCCAGTTTCCGTTGCAGCGTCACAAGTAGCGCGTCTTCGTGAGCGGACCAAGTTCCACGCTTGATCGACGGGTCGAGTTGGTAACGCCATCGCTCTCGGCACTGCTTGGCACTGCGTCCAGGCAGAAACGACGCCACGATTGTCCATTGAGTCGCTCCGTGGAGGTCAAGGACGGCGCGCAGTAAACCATCTTCGTCCGCAGTCCACGACTGTCGACTTGATGAAGTTCGGCGGTTCTGGAGTTCTTCCCAGCGAGCATAGCACGAGTCTTCGGAGTGGGTTGGGACTTCTGCAGCTATGAAATCCCATCGACGCACTCCGTGGGAGCGTATCGCACTGCGAAGCAGGTTATCCTACCAATAGCTCATCGGTTAGCTTTCAAAACGACGTCAGAGCGAAGCATTTGTACCTCATTGGGGGTCCACGCCATTGCTGCTACAGCGTGAACTTAGTTCAGCGAGTTGAGCAATGAACCGCTGCCCAGATATGCATGTAGCAGTAACAATGACGGAGCGGGTGGCCTCCATGTGAATCCCAATAAGCCTTTGCAGCCCAAGTCACTCAAGGTGAAAACTCTTTCGTGCGACGCTGTTCCGCAGAGTAGTGCGAGGCGGCGCAGTTGCGCTGATTTTGCGGGATCACGTGCTCTGGGAAGGGCAAAAGCTCGGATCTGAAGTTCGAATGGATGAGAGCGGCGGTGGCCTAATGGATCACACGTGAATTGGGGTTCATAGTTTCTAGAATTTCGTGCGACGATGTTGTCGCTTAAATATTCATGCCGCCTCGCTGCGTCAAGGTCGTGAGTTTGCTGCGGATCGAGTTGAGCAGCAGCAGCGAGCGACGCGGCATGCGACGAATGTTTTCCACCCCAGACTGGGACGTCTTCTCTGCAGTTGACAGTCGCCAAGTGTCGAGCAATTCCAAGTCGATCTCGCAGACGGACGAGGCCCTTGACGGAATCGAGGCCCGGGGGGTGCCTGGGGAGCCTGGAAAAGGGTCCGTCGGGGTTCCGTCGTGTTCCGTTGCGACCATCGCGATCACTTGGGAGTCGCGACCTCCGAGAACTGCCAACGAGTCCAGTGGGGACGTCACTCGTTGCGAGTAGGTGGGAGACGCCGAGCCGCTTTTCGCGTGGGTCGGCAATTGGCGCGTTGCAACAATTGACGTGCGTTCGGCTCCGGCCCCGGCGCGCAGCCTCATCAACCGCCTGCTCCTGGTCTCCGCTCGCCAGCAGGCGAAAACCTGTTCGTCCGACCGCGTTTTGTGCAACGCGCACATGGCGCAGCACACGCGTTGGCCCGCAACGACTTTCTCGACGGTTTGCACTGCAACTGCCTCGTCCAGCTCGTGGCTGGTCCTCACCTGTCCCAACGTTTCGGTCGCGTCAAGCTCAAACAGGAACGACTCGGAAAACGTTTTCGCCAATGGCCGGTCGCTCGAGGGCGAGTTGAGCGCCTTGTGCCCCTCCGCGTCGCTGCGGTTCGTGACGAACGTCAGGACTTCCGGTGCAACTTGTTGCAGTAGCACGGAGCACTTTTGGTTGAGCGGGTTGAGCAGAACGCGCTGCAAAGTGGCAAAAAGTCGCGCAAGTGCTTGGCGCTGCTTCTCCACGACGCGCGGCTTGGGCCCGTGGCCCGCAACGCGGAGCAGGTGGTGGCCCGTTCGCTCGGCCGGCAGCGCGCGTTGCACGTAGGCGTAGAGCCACGGACACTCTGCAAAGCACAAGTGGCCGCGACTCAGAACTCGGAGCACGCGACTCTGGAAGGCTCGGCAGTCCGCGTACGAGCGCAAATGGCGCCAGGTGGAACTGGATTTGCGGTCGTGCACCGTCAGCGCGAACGTGGAAGCGGCTCGAGTCAGCGTCTTGGTGGTCACTTCGACCGTCACGTTGGCCAAGTACGCGACGTTTGACTCCACCGACTTGGCAGCCTCCGAGCCTCGATCCTCTCGATGAAGGTGCGTGGCGTAGAGTGCAGAGCACTTGGGGTGCCGCTGCAACGGCGTGTGGGTCTCCATTTGCAAATTTGAACTGGAGACTTTCGGAGACTGTTGCAACACGAGCTTTGCGCTCTGAAACGGTAGCGGTGCCTCGCGTAAAAAGGAGCAAGATACAAAGTGAAGCGAGAAACTACTCACACGTGCTGGGCCATTTGGATGGAGGGGCCCAGCTGGGGTGCAAGCCATCGCCATGGCCCACTCAAAAAATATCGGGTGGATGGTGATCTAGTCCGGGGCGGAACATTTCGTGTCCAACTGTTGAAGTCCCGTCTGAACTAGGAGTACTTGGTTTCACTATGGGGTTCGAAATAGAACGGTTGAAAGTGACCTTTGTCACTGAACGGAATAGACCATTACCTAACGCGGTTTACTGGCCCACCTAAAAAGAGACTTGCAAGGAGAACCAAAACGATGTGAAGGCTCGGTGGATGGATGGGACCGCTGCCATCGGCGATGGATCCTGGCGTGAGGTTCACGTGACCACAGAATGACTGAGACAACGATCAACTTCTCTACGAAACTTGCCTTTCACCGGTTATAAAGGTGCATCGGTTGAAATTGAGAAATCCGGTTTTCTCCGTTGGCTTTCTCGTTTCGTAGAGCATGTGGTGATTAGCTGTTGGTGTTATTTTTCGCAGCCACAAAGGTGAATTTCAAGGACACATGGCAAAACCTGTTAACACCATGCGGTTTCATTCGAGTTTCGATCCTCTGCTCACCTCGAGATGAAGACGTCTTCCGTTTGGCGTCTCCGGCCTTGTGGCAAACGTACTCGGTGACGCGTCCTGCAAGGCACGATATCTTCTGGAACACAGAACCACACGATTTCTCCACGCTTCGGACGCCAAGGAGATTTGTATCTTGAACGTGACGACAGATCCGAGCTCAGTGCTTGAGGCTGTGCCGGTGCAACGCCCTCTCAGAGAGGGAGAGAGGCTCTCTTGCCTGAAGATAGCAAAACGCGATTTGGTCTCGTGGTTGTAAAGTATCTTTCGAGGCAGAGGAGTGCCGCGGATCCCGAAGAGGCTCCGCCGACCTGTTCGAAATATTCACCAGCAAAGCTTCTGCACTGCAAGCGATCATACGACTGGAGACTGTAAACGTGTTGGAGCTTTTGCCATCTGCCAACGCTCTTCACGTCCCCATCTCAATCGACGCATTTAGTGAAAAGAGTTCATGCTCATATTGACGTGGTTGTGCTTACTACAGTCCTCGTAGTTTCTCAAACTACCTGATGTCGTCTCGGGTATCTGTGACCAGTCTCACCAAGTCTCCTGGTGGCCGCAGGTCGGGCATTCGAGCGCCTCGTTGAGCTTGTCAATCAGACATTCGTCGTGGAAGTGGTGGCCGCATGACAATGTCGAGAACGGCTCAACTGTCGCGAGCTGCGACCACCGATCTCCATCCAGCTCCGGTTTCCGCTCCTTGGGGAGATGCCCCACCAACGAGTTCTCACACACAGCGCAGATTTCCTTGTCCATGCCAGAGTCGTCGCTCGCCGCCGTGTCGTCGGAGCTCGTCGAGTCCTCCAGCTCCAGGTCTCCGTCCTGCCACCTTTGCAGCAGCTGTCGTATCCACTCCGGCACTTCACCATGTCGGTCGTGCTCCGATTCCTGAGGTCCACCCACGACAAACTCCAACAGCTCCAGCGCCACGCCCTGCATCACCAAAGGGCAGACGTGGTTGATCCTGTTCATGAGGAAGCTGCGGATCGTCGCCAAACTTCGCGTCAACGTCTTCCGTCGCCTCGCCACCACACGCGGCAACGAACTTCCCACCAACTGAGACTTTGGGAAGTAGCTCTTGAGGAACGTGTACAGCCACGGACACTCGGCCTGGCAGAAGTGGCCGCGCTTCAACGCCGTCACCAGCCGCTTACGGAAGAACCGGAACTGGTCGAAGCTGCGCACCAAGTGCCACGTCGAGGACTCGGTCGAATCGCGCCACTGGCACCTCACGGTGAGCAGGTAGTCGACCCGGTGATAAGAAGTTCGCGGCCTGGACACGAGGGGCGTCACGTCCATCGAGATGCCGTCGAGCCACGCAACTTGCGGCGGCAGCGGACCAACGGGAAGCGACCGCTTTTTGCGGAGACACTTGGAACTCATTGCTTTGCTCTGCTCCTATAGCGTGGAAATGAAGAGTGCTGCCGTCGACAGTCGACTGCGCAGGATTGTGCGGCATCACGAGCCATTTCGAGCAGGTCCGCCGTCATCACTAACGCTCAGGAAGCCCTCAGAAACGAGCCCCACAGAGAGAGTACACAAATCTGGATTCTTATGCTGGTTTCTCAACTTAGACGGTATGGGCGACGAGAGTCTCACGGGTCAGATGCAGTGAATTGTGGCGCGTGCCCACGATGGCCACCAACTCGAGCATGAGACATCGAGTTGCAATGGCAAGTGATGCCAAGTGATGTGTCTCCTCCTCCATCGAAAAAACTAGTGAGTGAACAAGACCATCGCATCATGGACAGAAAGGTTTCGAGATTTCGTGGATAAGTGCAAAAGTACATGGGGATATTATTGATGGGGCGTCCCAGCTCAGAGCTGGTGGCCGCACACGGGGCACGACAGCGCCTCGTTAAGTTTGGCGACGACGCACTCGTCGTGGAACCGGTGGCCGCAGCTCAAAGTGGTCAACGAGCCTTTCGAGGCGTCGTCGCTGCGGCACAATCCGCACGAATCCACCAGCAGATTGTTGATGCTGCCAGCTGACTGGAAGGACTCGATGCTGTTGTCACTGGTCGATTGCCAGCCTCGCGAGAGACCCGTGGGCGTGAGACTGCGACTGCTGCCGTCCGTGCTGCACCACGTCGAGCTGCTGCTCGGTGTCTTGGAAAAGCTCACGAAGTTGTCCCAGTGGAACTCGTGGTCGATCGGCAGGTCCTCGTTCAGGAACGTGATGAGCTCCTGCGCGACGGTACCTGGTAGGATTCTGCAGGACGAGTGGTTCTCGCGCTTGAGCAGAGCTTCCAACAGGGTGGTGAAGCACTCCTCGATGGCGTGTCGGCGCTTCCCCATGACGTACGAGCTGGTCGAGTAGAGATAGCACTCCTTGGGGAACCGTCCTTTCATGCTCGAGTAGAGATACGGGCACTGGGCGTGGCACAAGTGGCCGAGCTGCATGACCTCGAGCAGCTTCTGCTGGAACTCCTGCAGCTCCTTGAACGAGCGACTAACGGTCCACCGCTGGTTGCTGTCCGCGGTGGGGGTCACGATCAAGTCGTAGCGGACGTCCTTGCCGTGGCCGAGCTTGATTTTGGTGGCGGACATGCTGAGCTCGAACTGGTCGAGGTACGCGATGCTCGGAGGGCGGAACGACGTTGGGGAGACTGCAGGACTTTTCACGGGCGTGCCAGGAGGACCAGCGACGGTCGCACGACGACGTCGTCGCCGACGGGAGGAGAGCGACATACTGGAACCGGAAGACATCATTTCGGTGGACTGACGAACGCGTTGAAGTTATCGTCCTTGTAGTTGCTGCGAGGCCAATTGGGCAATGGGATGCGGGGCGGGACTGGCCAGCAACTGGTCGTGCACTCGTCTGCTGGATTATGCGCTCGAGATGGACGTCCGGTCTGCCGCAATCGCCGCATGTGCATGAAAGTATGGTCTGCGATTTGCCAGCGTGATCATAGAGCGATGTCCTCGGGGTAATCCGAGTCCATCGACTGATTAGCCGTGAATCCTTGGACACTTCGGCGACTGGATTGTCATCATGGCAAAGGCAAGAGAGGCGTGATGCAACGGACTTCCCGACCGAAGTCATGGTCTTCACTGAATCTCGAGGTGGTGGCAGGTCGGACAGCGCAGCGTCTCGTTCAGCACGGGCACGATGCACTCGTCGTGGAACTGGTGGCCGCACTGCAGCACCGTCGCGTAGACGGAAGAGCGACGTCGACTGCCAGCGTTCACGGGGCTCACGCTCACGCTCTCGCAGGCCACGGGGCCGTTGCAGACGCCACAGAGCGTGAGACCAGCGGCCTCCCCACTGCAATTGCCGTCCGTCTCCTTCTCTTCGCTGCATAAGACCACTCGACGCCGACTGCTGTTGCTTGTGGAGGCGGTCTCCGACTCGGAGTAGGACTCTACGATGTACTGAGCGATGGCGTCTCGGCCGTAGACGAACTCGGCGAACTGCTTGGCCACGTCCGTCGCAGCCACACTGCACGAGTGGTTTTTCCTGTCCAGCAGGAACTCCAGTGTAGACGTCAGTAGCTCCAGCAGCTTCTCTCTGCGTGCTTCGACTGTCCTGGGACTCGAGTTCCGCTGGAAAAGGTGCTTCTTGGGGAACTCGCCCGTCAGGAAGGAGAAGAGCCACGGACACCCGGCGCTGCAAAAGTGTCCGTGCTGCAGAGCCAGCACCAGACGCTTGTGCAACGCCTCAAAGTCCTCAAAGGGGCGCGACAAGCTCCACGAGCTGCTCGTGGGACTCTGCTGGCCGTTG
Organism: Phytophthora foliorum; assembly: GCA_024679135.1. Taxonomy (NCBI): domain Eukaryota; phylum Oomycota; class Peronosporomycetes; order Peronosporales; family Peronosporaceae; genus Phytophthora; species Phytophthora foliorum. The sequence continues at coordinate 186 of JAHWLE010000331.1, read as the reverse complement.
GAACTCGAGCGACGTTGGACTTGCAGCACGAAGAGTGGGCGCTTGTTGTCACGCGCGCATTGCAGCGCCAATTGCAGCGGCTCCAAGAGACCCACGTACGTCGGCAGCAGTGGACAAGTGGAGGTTGAGCGCTTACGAACGCGACGAGTGGCGACCATGACAACAGGAAGATTGCAAACTGAACTG
>JAHWLE010000330.1:0-26489 GCA_024679135.1 Phytophthora foliorum | reverse complement strand
TACACTGTATAACCTAATATTTGTATTCAGCAATAAAGTCCGCCGCAGCGCAGACGAGGTGCTAACCTACCTTCACCAACCAAAAATACACAGCGTCCGCGTAGCGGGCGCCCAGAGCGCTAGTTCGCATGTTTCTTACTATCGGGAACACGACCTAAGATGGTTCGACACGGACCATGACTTACGGGTCCGCTGCGGACCCGTAGTGGAGTATCCCAAAAATATTGGCAAATTATAACACCAATACATATTTCCATCGTGCTACCGAACGCATGTAAAATTGGGGGAAACCAGCAAATTGTTGGTTGAGCCTGATTAAAAGCCGATCGCGATCCATACGAGATCGGGCCCTAGAGAGTGGGGTGGTGGTGAAGTGGGTTAAAACTGCTGGCTGCGAGGAGAAAGCTGGAATGACGATTCAACTCGTCGACTCCTTTGCCCACTCGCTGGTTACTTGCCTGTATGCCTTTCCTAAATTGACGCTATCTCCTGCAGTCTCAAAACTTGTCTTCCGTTACTGGCGTGATCGGAAGACGTTGATGCGTTTCACTATCTACACACCTTATGTGTGACGGGGTCACACAGCACCTTGCACAGGGGAAGTGTGCGAGGGAGAGTATACAAACTCCCAGTGAACAGTAGTTCACAAGTCCCTGGTCACGGGGACTGGTAGCGTAGGATTAAGACTGAGTATATATTATAGGTAGATCTAAACTTGGCGTGCAATACAAATTCTAAATCACCTATAGTAAAACCTATATTAAAAATGCAACAGCCCGATTGGATGGCTGCGAGAGCATGTCGATGGCGTGTCAGTGGTGTAGGGTACACCACGTAACCTTTCGGAAGAGTGACTTGGCACTCTTCGTGTAACCCCGTTACATCCTCCCCACTTAGATTCGATCATATCGACCAATCCGAGCGAGTGAGAACTTTCTTATTTTCACTCGCTCAGTCGAAAACCATCGACAAGCGGCCGAGCACTGGCGCTGCGACTCGCTGTTTTTTCGGAGCAGTTGGCATTCTCTCAAGTGCTCCCTGGCCTCCACTACGGCCCGGCAAGATGCCTCAAGCGAAGACACCTCGCGGCGCGAAAGCGCCTGAGAAGACCAAGTCCGCGAGGACGAAGTCTAGGTCGGCCAAGCCTCGCGGCAAGGCCTCAGCAGTAGAGAGCTGTCCAGGCGGCATCCTCGGCGATTGACTCTCCTGGTGATGCGTCCGCGACTGCGAGCCCGGGCTCTCAGTGCCGCAAGTCGCCCGATGTGCCACCGGTCGATCGTCTAACCCCCCGGTTCGTGCGGCGGGATCGTAGTCCCGGTCCAATTCAAGACCTGAGTACTGCTCTCCTCTGGGGGCGCTCTCTGTGGATGAAGGCGACGCGAGGGGCCGTGGGCCGCGTCCAAGAATGTGTCCTCCGCCATGGGGACGATGAACGCGGCGGGGACGACGAGTCCAAGCCTCCATCGAATGAGGAGCTCAAGCCCGTGGGCTCGGCCGGCGGCGGCGAAGGTGGCGAGGTTGCGGCGGCGACGCCAGTCAAGAATTTGACGTATGCTGAACGCCTTCAGCGCGCGCGAACTACTAAGGTCGAGGTAGGCAACTCCAACAAGCGAGTTTCTTCTCGGTCCCCTCTCGAAAACAGCGAGAAGGGCCGCCGTCAATACAGGGTCCTGTATGAATCCTCCGAATCGGACTCGAAGGAAGGGACCGTGCATGAGCCCCAGGAGATCTCGAATGACCTCGACACGAGCAGGAACGCCTTCAGGCGAGTCGTCTGCGTGCGCACTCTAACCCGCCAGTACCGCCGTCTGCCCCGGAGGGTGGTGTACAAAAGGGAGGTGTGCCTGTGCACCCGCAGGGCTACTTTCCGCCCGACGAGAACACGGTGCCCTCATTGATCCTGGAGCAGCATACATATCGTCGGGTTCTTATAGGAGGGCGAACCGCCAAGGGCGATTTCGAGTGCGCACTTGTCGAGGTCCATCCGCTTTTCGTGACTGACCTCGCGGCTGCTAGGGGCGTACTTCTTGGACCGCACCGGGCTCCACTCAAGGAGTTCTCCAGTTTCCGCAAGAAGCCGGAAAACAAGGATGGACTCCGTCCTGTATGGGGCTACCCTTGGGTACAGCCCGAGAACTCCTCTATGGACGTTCAGACCGAACTCCTTTACGGACGTTAAGACCGAAGCCCTCTTCTGAAAATGGGTCTTTGTCAAGGGGTACACGCCCGGGGAGTTCGACACTCTTCGTGAGGAAGCCAAGCTGAGTTTCATCTTGGATCAACGCGACCTCCGGATTGAGTTCGCTCATCTTGTGAACAAGCGGATGCTTCTCTCCGAGATGGAAGGACTTAAGCGCAGGACTAAGTCCGGTGCTCGTGACAAGCGCGGGTACGGTGTTCATGCTTCCGAGCCTCCATCACGACGTGCGGCTCCGAGATCATCAGCGGGATGTCTCGACCAGTCCGTGCTGTTGCAGCAGGTGGTGATCTGGGACCTCCGTGATCGAATGTACACTCTGGAGATCGCGCTGGGTCCCTCCACCTTCTTCCTAGTGTGGTGTCCGAGCTGCGGCGGAAGTGTGATGGCCTCCACGACCGGGTTATCGTCGATCATCGTGTGTAATGGGCCAGGTGTCTGTCCGCCACTAGCTCACACGTAACGGTGAGGAAGCGTCCGATATCTCAGTGATACTGAGACCAAGTATTTAGTCTAGGGTAAAATCAACTCTGTTTTATTATTGGGTGAGGGCGGCTGCCGCTGGCCTCATGTGAACCACTCAAATGCAGGTCAACAACTGATTGGTAGAAATGGGTCTGGCTCCCCACTTTCAATCAATCATGTGATGACAGCGAAGCACACGCTAGCCGTGTGTTTTTGTACCTACTTTCTATATAGATCTATCTACATAAGTAAATGGGAGGGGACCATTACATCGTGCGTCGACGTACGAAGTCGACCGCCTTCGACAAGAGGTGGCTCACTTCCGTTCTAAACTCCAGAACCAGCCGACGTATCGGGAGTGGCATCCATATCCGTACGGCTCGTACGCGTATGGCGGTGTGTGGTCGGGGCGACAGGCGTGTACCCCACCGGCGTACGGTCAGTCCCCGGGGTCGGCTCCTCCTAGGACGCGTCCATAGAGCGATACGCCGGCTGGGCTTGAGGAGGTGATCCCGTCACTTTGGGATCTGCTTCCGCTTCTTGCGGGGGGACCGAACCCTGCGGGTCGTGGTAACGTTTCAGACGACCCACATAATATGTCGGGTGGGTCGTCATCGAAGTACGCAAGTCGATCTAGTAGGCAGTACCATGCCTACTCAGGACCGCAAAGGGTCCGATGAAACGGTACTTCAGCATGTGGCTGCCCCCGGAACTTACCAGGTTGAGCGGTGAGTTCCTAGTGTCGAGCAGGGTTAACTCACCCACTTTAAGCACGTTTAAACTTCCTCTTCCATGTTTGTCAGAGTACTTCTTTTGTTTGTCTTGGACGGTAGCCATAGCATCCCTGACCCGGCTAATCAGATTTAGCCTGTTGTAGATAAAAACCGATAACTGCTTCCGCAAAGGAGCCGGTGTCACCTCTGACACTTGGGATGAAAGGGCTTTCCGAGCCTCTCCCCCACCTACGACGGAAGTCGCGGTGCCTCCACGGAGTGTGAGAGGTACCAGGGGGTGGCGTAAACCGTTTAGGTCAAATGAAGTGAACCCCGTTGACGCGTGAACCGCGTTGTTGAGTGCAAACTCAACCATGGGCAGCTGGTCCGACCACACGCGAGGAGACTCTGCACAGACGCTGCGAAGCGTGTCCTCAAGCACGCGGTTCACGCGCTCCGTCTGACCATCCGTCTGGGGATGGTCAGCGGTAGACATAACAAGTCGAGTTACAAGCAGTTGGTACAACGTTTTCCAAAACGCAGACGTGAACCTCGGGTTACAATGAGAGACAATAATCTCCGGAATACCGTGATAGCAGAAGACACCATCCAGGAACAGCCGCGTGGCCTGTTCCCCGATTACCGTGTCGACAAACGGATCTAGGTGTATCATTTTGCTCAAGCGGCAGACGAGAGGATGCTGGTGTTGCCCTGTGCATCAGCCGGCAACCCGAAGACGAAGTCGGCAGGCTCTGCAAAGGAGCCGAAACGTTACCAGCAGACCTTTACACGCTGACGAGTCTCGTAGGTCTTCACGTAGGTGGCGACCCCCTTGTACTTGTGGGACCACCAGAACATATGGGATACTGACAGGAAGGTCTTCACGCGGCTAAGGTGGCCGCCGGTAGGTGCATCATGTGTTTCCAGAAGTATATCATACATCAGGTCCTCGTCGTTTGAAACGACAATCCGGGGCGGACCGTCCGGGTCCACGCGATAGTGGAGAAGACCGTCTGCCCACGCATAGCGATGGAGCCTCAATCTTTGGAGAGGCGAGATCCACGCACGCTGAACGACTTTGTTTCGTCCGGCAAAGTCAGGACCGGCGCGCGCTGCAGGCTCGCCTTGACGCTGTCGAATGCATCCTGATAGTGGCTTTCCCAAATCCAGTGACATCCTTCTTGAGGAGACCTGACAGGGGTCGTGCCAGGCCGGCATACCCCGCACTATACTTGTGCAGGTAGTTGGCCAAGCCCAGCCACATCTTGAGGTCCTACCGGGATGGTGACGTGGGCTAAGCCGCAATAGTCTTCACCTTCTAAGGGACGGCTCGACCGCCGAGGCTGCTGAGGAAGCAGCCGAGGACTTTGATTTCCTCCGTCACAAAGACGCATTTGTCGATGTTGGCATAGAGCTTGATGGCTCTCATGACCTCAAACACTCGACGGAGGTGATTGAGATGCACCTCGATAGCCGTTTTGCCCTTCTCGGCACGGCTATGGATGAATATGTCGTCAAGGTACGTCTGCGTTAATTCACGCAAGGGTCTAAACAACTGCGTGACCAAGCGTTTGAATGTCGCTGGGGCATTTGATAGACCCTGTGGCATAATCAGCCATTCTCAGCGAATTGCGCTCGGGGTGCTCACCGCAGTAAGCGGGATGTCACTATCGTGCATCAGAATCTGGTAGTATCCATCCACCAGGTCCACCGCGTTGTAAAGCTAGCTGGTCATGCTGATCAACAACACATCCGTTCCGGGGATAGGTGTCCGGGCCGGCCCTGTCGCGCTGTTTAGCTTGTCATAAGCATGATCTAGACGCCACTTCCCGGTCGACTTGCGAACACAGAAGGTCGGCACCGAGTGCGCGGATATCGGCTCCCGCACCATGCCTGCCTTTGCCTTCGCGGCGAAGACGGCATCGATGACCTGGCACTGTTCACGAGGTAGTGGCCATTGCCTGGTCACACAATATTTTGTGCCTAACCCCTCGATCAGGTGGGAGTTGGGACGGTGGGTCCTTGGACACCACGTCGGAGAACTCCTTCACTAAAGGATACACCGGATCCTTCGGGTTCTCGAAGATGACAGAACCCATGCGCGCTTCTCACGGAGTCCGTCCAGGACGTAGTCATCCATGATGGAAGGGGAGTTCAGCTCTTCAGGAGAAGTCTCTGACGTCAGGAGTACTGTCGTGTAGGAACACGTCCAAAACGTAAGGCATACTCCCACCAACAACACCTACCAAGTTCGCGAAGACTCAATAGGCTTTGTCGGGTAACAGACCCTGAAGGCCCTTGTTCTTGCTCTTGCACCGGGTAGGCTGTTTCCCCTGTGTACCGTGGTTACCGTAGGTCAACCAACAAAATCCCAGAACAGCTAGCCACGAGCTACGGCTAGGATGCTCTACACACACTAAAACCTCACAGTCTCTCAGAAGGAAGGGTACCAGCCAGTCACGGCTTGATACGAGGCTGCCGAAGCTTAACTTCGGCGGTAAGAATCAATTGGAGTGCGCTCTCGCTCCTCCAGTTCTCAGCGACAATTTGTCATTTCCCTATCACACACGGCCACTTCCTAATGCTTGGCCTTGCGAGAGATAAACACTCACTACCCTAGTAGGCGTATTCACTGACAGACAAAATCCTTCCTTCCCGGTTTACCCAAGACTACGTGTACTTACCGATAGCTGAGCGTCGCCCTTGCATGATAGAGAGGAATAGCTGTTCTGTGTTCTTGCCCAATGTGTTTTAATGTTGTATCTAGATCTTTCTATTGTCCTATACGAACATTAAGTGTAAACGTGTCCATTATGGAACTTCCTATGAAACTCCCGACTGGTCAGGGGCTCGCCGTCGCTTCCGAGTAGTCGCCAACGACTTGTGATCAGGCGCTGTGAACTCGACTATCGGTGTCGAAGAGGTGCCGAATGCGACCGGGCGTCCGTCGGTTGGGAAGAAGTCGTTGAAGACTCAACCACAGGAGTCGAAAACTCGAAGACAGCCGCCGACGACTCGGGTCGTTGGTCCGTTTTATCCATGGATCTCGAGATGGGTGTTTCTTCCTCGTTGTAGGGTCGTGTCATGTCACTCAACCGTGACTCATCGACGTATTTTGAATAATCCAAGTCCAGCGAATCCATTGGCTATGCCCCCGAAAATTCCAGATCACGAGAAGCTCCAGCGTTTAACGGGCTCAGGCTTGTCGGGCAAATCCCGACACCACAGTACCACCTCCGCCTTCAAAGTGACCAAGAAGCCGTTCATCGACATTTCCTCGAGGTTCAGAAGTTCTTGCACCTCAGGCAGGCCAACCAACCTTATGGCTCCTGTCGTGGCCTTACAACAGGTCTTGCCGTCGAAAATGCGATAGCATTCTTCCGCCAGCCGTTCCCGAGGCGATTTCTTAGCTGACTCCTGAGTCGCTCGTGGCGACTCCAGTCTGTTTCACCAGACTTGGCTTTTGGTGGCGACGGCGTCGCCGATGCCCATCCCGGCGTGGAGCTTTGTTACTTTCAACCGGTGATGACCCAACAGCGGCTTCGGGAGTCTTGGCGACTCCTAGTGGAACATTGTTACCCTCACAGGAGGTGCTTTCAGCAACCTCCGCCCCGGCCACGGTCTTGACCTCGTCGATCTCATGTGGATATGTTCTACTTGGGTGGCTAGCGCCCCCTGGCGCTGCCACAGCCGAGGCCCGTACGGCGCATCGATCATGAGCGGTGGGTTCTGCTGGCGTTGCAGCTCCCATCGCCGGACTCGAAGTCCTGTCCACCGGCATTGCCTGTGGCGGTCCATTGCCCGGGGTGGACGGTGTCTCAACACCTGTTGCAGCATACCCTGCAACCAATTCCTCGGAGTCGTTTCCGACTCGGCTTCGGCGCGGCCTTCGGCTTCTGACGGAGGTGGGAACATTACTCACCAATGCTCTGTCAGATGCTTCCGTCCGGCTAGCCCCGATGGCTTTGCCGCACCAGTCGAGCCAGGGCTTATGCTTCTCAAGTCATGGCATGCCCAGGATGAAATCATACTTGTCCATATCTAGAGCGAGGAATCGTTCAGTGGAGTTAAATTCCTCAAACTTGACGGACAGGTTCACCAACACCTTGGGCATCACCACTACAGTCCCGCCAGCCAGTCGGACCAGAACTTACCCATTCTTTCTGCTTTCGCGCAAAGCATCGGCGAACTGGTAGCTATTACGAGAGACAGACTGGCTGCGTGTAAAGTTCTTTGACGCCCTCGAGTCGATCAAAATTCTCATGTGATGATCATATCCCTGTACATCCGCATGTGCTACAAGCAGTCCACCGCTGCCCTTCTTCGTTTCGAGAGTACAGAGACTCTCAGTGGCTCAGCCTTCATGGTGTACGCCGCTCGTATACCTCTAACGAAGACTTAGGTCTTGACCAGTAGGGCGCCCCGCCCCTACTCATTTACTTCGTTCCCCTGGCTTCAGGGACGCGGCTTCGGCCAGCGACCCTTCAAACTCTAGTGTATGGGAGGAAATTTTCCCTTATGTCCTCCCGCAGGACAGGCACGCTTCATGTGCCCGAGTTTATCGCATCCAAAGCAGCGGACTTCACTCTTCTCGACGAGGCCTAGATCCATACGCGTGGGTCCGCCAGTAGCTCCATTGCTGGAGCTACTACCTTGTGCAGCCCCCGGTGCCGAGGAACCCTGCCACGTATTGGTGGGGGTACGAGCATATCTGTAGCTGTAATCATCCTGGAGAGCGACATGAATCGCCTCTTGCATCGTGTTGGCCTGCAGACGGGAAAGTTGCGTGGGGGCCGGACCTAATCGGAGGCCGTCCGTGAGCACAGTCACCTTGACGTGTTCCGGTAGGGGATTGCCTACCAGAGATGCGGCAAGCACACGCATCTCTTGAATGTACTCGTGGAGATCACGCCTACCTTGTATACAGGCGAGGAAGCGTGAGTGCTGCCGATATTCGTAAATCGCCGGCAGGAATTCGGCTCTAGCCCAGGATATGAAACATCATGGTGACGTCACCTCACGGGTGTACGCCCACGTCTTGGCGCGCCCACCGAGGTTTGAGAGCGCGGAATCGACTCGGAGCCGCTCGTCCGAGAGGAGAGCTGCGTCCACCGCAAGTTCCACCTCTCGAACCCAGAAATGAAGGTTCTCCCCTCTTTGCCCTCGCTGGGTTGTACTATCAACCGCAATTGCTTAGGCTGCATCGGCCGTGGCTCCGGCGTAGGAGACTGCAGGTTTCTCTGCATATGCGTGGTCCCTGCTCGTATATGTTGAACGCGCTCACGCGTTCAACCTTCTCAGCGTGGGTCGCCATGACCAAGCTGTGAGTGGTGTCTCTGCCGAAGATGCCCGGCATCTTCCGGACCGACTCGAACTGAGTGTCGGTCAAGTGAGGAAACTCACTTCGATCCATGTTGGCTCACTCATTGAGACCACAGAGGATCAGGTAGTTCAATTTACCCGCGAAGGTGCAAGATTGACTACAAGTGCTACCAAGTGTGACGGGGTCACACAGCACCTTGCACAGGGGAAGTGTGCGAGGGAGAGTATACAAACTCCCAGTGAACAGTAGTTCACAAGTCCCTGGTCACGGGGACTGGTAGCGTAGGATTAAGACTGAGTATATATTATAGGTAGATCTAAACTTGGCGTGCAATACAAATTCTAAATCACCTATAGTAAAACCTATATTAAAAATGCAACAGCCCGATTGGATGGCTGCGAGAGCATGTCGATGGCGTGTCAGTGGTGTAGGGTACACCACGTAACCTTTCGGAAGAGTGACTTGGCACTCTTCAACTAAACATCAAATAGAAGGCCACTTATCATCATCATATTATCATCAGACTTGGCACTCTTCATATTACCCCGTTATATTATGGGTCCACCGCGGACCCGTATTCACGTCTGGTAGTAAAAAGGTTAAGGTTAAATCATAATACATGGAATGACTTCAGCTCGGTTTGTCTTCAATGCAAACAAGAGAGAAACAATCTCTTAGCGAATGCAGCCGTATCCTAACGCGTTTCTCGATTCTTCTGCTCCTGTTTTCTGGCATACACCCAAATATAAATAGCGTTGATTTGATCGTCGTCTGGGATTTTGGCTATAACAGGCATATCTTTTGCCTTGACAAAGGCCTGGAAAACGGCGCTCTTTTGCTTAGTGATGGGTTTTGCCCTACATAAAAATAGCTGAAAAGCACAATACATACATGTACATTGTATTCTGATTTCTAGCACGATGCTGCATGTACTGGTATTATATAGCTTGTCTAGGTTTAGTTAGAAGGCGTTCGGTGTGTCTGGCTGGCGAGGTCGCTTGTCAAAATTGTGGAGTTCAGGGAGCAACAGTACGTTGATGATCGCACTCTAATCGACTGTAAAGTTTACGGATATGCCGTAAACATTGCTTTGGTGATCGCAGGCGCAGATCTGCTTATCCTGGTCAGCATATGCTTTCTGGCTCTTGCTCCCTTCAGACAAGGCTCTTGTACCAACACTGTTCAGTGAACAGCGTTCACCCAAAACACAACAAATCTCTGCATCCCACATCCTCAGTTCAAAATTTGCAGATCAACCGCTCACCGAACTTCAGGGAAGACGAACTCGCTAACTGATCATGCGGCCACACTACCTGCTTCTTGTGGCCTTGGTCCTCTTGTTCGCTAGCACCAACGCTGTGCTGGCAAGTGTTCACACTACGGGGCGATCACTTGAGACTATCAGTGACAAAGGTACCTCCCGACACCTTCGCCCAGCGCTGACAACGGATGTTGATTCTGGTACGGACGAGGACAGGATGATGACCACGTTCAAGATTTGGTGGATGAAGTTTGTCGCGATGATCAATAAGACTAAGCTGGGCAAGAAGCATGAGGCGATGCTAACGTCGTGGATTCAGAACCCGGATATGACACCGACCGAAGCTTACAAGATCCTGAAACTCGACAAACTGGGTGTGCGAGCGCAGGAGAGTCCAAACTTCAAGGTCTACAAGAAATACACCGACCAGTTGGTGGAGAGGTGGGTCAACTTCGATGCGCAGCCCACGACTGTGTACAAGGCGCTCAAACTTGATCAAATTGCTGACACAACGAGCCCAAGTTTCGCGGTGTACGGAAACTACTTGAAAGCCGTCTATGGCAAGGAGCCTACAAAGGTTCTCAAGTCGTTAATTGAGAACTCGGATATGACGCCGACCTATGCTTACAAGATGCTTGGACTCGATAAGCTGGGTGCACGAGCGTCGGAGAGCCCATACTTCAAGCTTTACCAGAGATACACGAATCAGTTGGTGGAAACGTGGGTCAACTTCAACGCCAAGCCCACAATTGTTTACAAGTCGCTGAAACTCGACTCCAAAGCTGACCCTTCAAGTCCAAGTTTTGTTGTGTACGAAAAGTTCCTGAAAGTTCTGAACGCATAAGCTTGTGCAACCACTAGTTTTGCAAAGAGGCTAAACGATCGACTTGTAGGCGTCAATCAATTCCCTATTGCACACAGTTTCTGCAAAGGTCGGCACCATTTGACACCACTATTAGCTACGAGATAGCCATAGCCATCGCACATTCATTTAGAAGGCTTGCTAGTTGGTCTAATCCTTTATCTCTCACTCATGATCTTGGCCTTACAGTGCAAGTGTCACTTCATAGACTTGGCAAGACTTCCAGCAGGTTCACCAGCTAAGTGTTTCCCGTATCCTTCGTACTCCTTCCGGAAAACACCACACAGGGCTACCGCACTTTATCATCCAGTCGGGGCTTCCTTAAAAAAGTTAACGCTGAAAGAATTCATGCTACAACTGGATGTCAACACAGTTCTTCGCTGTTGCCCTAACTTGGAAGAGTTAGCACTCTGCAGAACTAGGATCGAGACACGGCTCAATCTTTGTGATTGCCGTGTTATTAACGAGCCGCTTCCTGTGCTGAGCTACGACTGGGATGACATCAGTGCGCTCGTCACAAGTTTAAGCGATGAAACTAGCCCGCTGGCTAAATATGTTCGACGACTAAGAGTCCGCTTCAGGTTGTGGCATGCCGATTGGGATGATGGAGTGGATGATTATGCATTGAACTCTGATGACGAGAAGTTAAGGCCCTCCAAAGCATGCTTGAGTTAAATCAAAGCATGGAGTATCTCGACGTGATAGAACCTGAGAACCATCGTGATATCCCTACTAACTTCGGAAACTACCATCTCCAACCCACTAGGCGAGGACTCAAGCTAAATACATAATCTAAAATCGCACTCCTGAGTGCACTTGTGCCCCAAAGGGGTTCAGTCGAGTCGTGTAACAAGAGGCAACGTGAGGACTGTGAATTTGTATTTCGAATTGGCGCGCTAGACGAACGCGTACTGGCCAAGATCTTCCAGTTCGCTGCCCCTACTGTTTTACGCCAAGTCTATTTCTACAAGCCTACCGGTAGTGCTCGCAGTCTTATTGAAATTCCAGCGCCGATTTAAAAAGATCAGCTGAGCTGATGATTGCATTACAAGGCTCGTTCTATTGCACGTAGTAGTAAAACAATCCAATCACTTCATTCTTCAGCACAACCTTCTGGGAAAGAACTTCAGCACTGTACATGAAAATTTAGTTACTTGGCTGTAAAGATCCGTAACGTTGCAAAATTAGTGCTGCATAGCAATTCTAGACACGATTTTCGTCGGGAGCACAAGGGAGGAGATTATGCGGTATCGAATGTTAAATAGGACAACAAGCGTGAATACTTACACTATACGAAGTACTGATATGCGCTCAGCTGTGACTCTATAATTCTGAGTTTTACGAGCCTTGCAATTCTGTATGGTCGTGTGTTCAGGATTGGCCTTGACCAAATTAACGATTCTGTCGCGGACGGCTTACCAGACGTTTCTGACGAGGAGTGAAGCTGCGGGAACTACATCCCTGATGGAATGGGACACTGTATCTCAGCAGCGCATTTTGTTGTTGTTGCGAAATGCGCAATATGTACCTGATCGACGAATGGGAAGTAAATATGTTGCTGATCACAACCGTCCAGATCGTATGAGAGCGCAGGGAGAAATGGCTCGTTTCAGATGAATCGATACTGTCAGGACGGAAACTTGGTATGTAAATGGTGGCACCGCTCTGCAATTAGCGAATGAGGACGGGCATGTGGATATCGTTAAAGTTCTTACATGTATCAATGGAGGGGCGTCAATCCACATAGCCTATGTCCCTCTCGCCGCAGTATTGAAGAATGGCCACAACGATGTGGTAACCCTATTGGCGGAAGGTGTGCGTTAACCAGCGGAGTTGGCAAACCTGTTCCCTTCGTCAAAAATCACTTTCACGACATCACACCCATGAGCGGGGTCGCACCATTCGAGTCGGCTTTGTTGATATCGTCTGGCTTCGACATCTTCGAAGCTGCCTTGTTCGCTTGCGATCCGTAGTGCCGTATCTTCAATAAGAGAACCTACTACAGCTACAACACGCGTTGTTAGCAGTGGATAAACTCGGATATCTCCACACAAGTCGATATCTGCTCCGTTATCGAGAAGGGTCTGAACGACTGGCAGTAGTTTGTGTCTACGTCTGTATACTACGCCGTACTACCACTTGGCAAATTGTGCATTAATATTAATTTTTGGCAGCAACTGTCAAAAATATCGGCCCGATAGTGAATACCGCCACCCTCCGTGCTCTTTATTCACCACGTCAAGGTCGACAAAACCTCCACAGATTTACTTGTGAGAACTTTGCATCGTCTGGGCCATTTCAGATGAGATCCTCGTGCCGTGGAAATCTGCCAGCATCGGTCCGAGAACAAAGTGAACCGCAATCGACGTCTGTCATCTCCTGACTCTGCTGGTATGTCGCTCAGTCGTCTTCAATGGGTTTTCAACTTCTCGGATGTCTTGAAGCGGCTCCAAAACGTCGCTCGACACGCCAAAAGACCTGAAGTCCATGCGTCGAAAGCCCACTTGAACGGGGATCTTCAAGTCCACGCCAGGGGTTCCCGGCTCCCGATTCTCGTCTAAAGCTGCAATTTTCTTCAAGGCCGTCCGACAAGCTCGATAAATGGTCACGCTGGTGAACGCCGTCATTTTTTGAGACTCGTCCTTGCACTCCTTCATGAACCCAGCCGGAATATCGTCTTCATACAACTCTCCATCCGTTGTGGTTAATACCATCTGACTGCGTGCCCCAACATCGCGAGGCTCCTCCGTACATGTGTAGTCGCAGCAATGTCCTACACCGCCGGGATGCTCGTGAGCAGCGCCGAGAAGTTGGAAAAGTCCTCGCAGATGATTGCTCTGCACTAGAGTTAAATACGTATTTAACGAATGAGAGTTAAATATCGTTAAATACTCGGCTGTCTGTGCATCTACTTGTGTAATTATGAGCTTGTTGGATGACAACAGGCAAGCCGACCAGACCTCCAGTTGGGAGGTCCAAAACTCCAGAAACAGATCACTTCGCCATCGAACACAGCGCAGAACTCCACTGAAGGGGACAGAGGGAAGTAGTTGGCTGCAGCATGCGCAATGCGCCACCTAGGTTGCAGATCAGCACATTGCGCCCTCCGCTTTTTTTTTTTTTATGCCAAACACGGTGCGGCGGCCGTCGGCTCGTTGACGATACGCAGCATGTTGAGGCTGGAGATGGCACCGGTGTTCTTAGTAACATGACGCGGCGAGTGAAGTATTGTGGCTTGCAGAAATTTTGCCCACCGATTTGTGATTTATTTCTGACTCCGATATAATCATATCTCAGATATGTTGGTCCGAGATAGGTACAGTGGTTACAGTAATTAGTCTTAATGAGACTAATTATTGTGAGGTCATTTTCATCCGTTGATCATATATTAGTCTGGCGTTACTCTGTATAGACTAATTTTGTGCAGAGGCTAATTATGGTCACCAAAAGTAGTATGAAATTCCTCAGCTCTAGACGAGTGCCTTCTCAACCACGTCCAACGTCGCGAGTCTATTTTTCCTACACTCTAACGCACGTCCTCTCCTACCCAGGTCAGCTCAGGGAGAGACAACCTTGCAAGGTTGCGGTTGTCGTTGCAGTTCTTGCGCTACATGTGATGAAGCACGCACTTCATCCATCTGCGATGTTGCTGTGGCGACGGCGGCGTCTCCACTACAATTGTGGGTTCCCATTAACTCTGATCTCCCATGACTTGCACTTTTATTATGGAACGAAATTGCCATTTATTATGCGATGGGTCCGAGGATCATACACAAAAAGAAACAGTGGGTATCAGAGAAAGATAATTGGACAAAAAAAGAAAGACTAATTATGAATATTTATGCTGAGACTAATTTTGAGCTTGCTCGAATCTCGGGCTCCGTAATTAGTCTGAATCAGACTAATACTGAACACAGACTAATTACTGTAACCACTGTAGTCGAAGGGCAAATTACATCTGCCCATAGTGAAATCAAGTTGTTTGCACAGTCAATATCTTGCACCTTATTCACAACCAGCAACTGCATCGTGCATTGCGTGGTGTATGGTCAAACGTCGAGCAATCATGTCGATAATCACAGCTAGAGTGACTCGACACGACCCATAGAAGATCAGTGGTAGCTCAGCTTCAGTTTCTATGCCTGGACTCAATATTTGTGGCAGGGCTGCAAGGGCGAGATAATTTAATGGTCCTCGGATTTGCCGTTTTAAAGCGGCAATTCGGACATATTTCCATAAGTCGGACTGGCATATAATTATATCGGACCCTTGAGTCATTTATATCGGATATCTGAGCCTCCGAATTGCCAAAATATCTGCAAGCCACAATACATGTATACATGACTAAGTATTGCGGCTATATCGGTGCGGGCATCATCGTAAATAATTCTACCAAAATGATTGCTCTATTCACTCCAAAAGTATTTAATCCGTATTTAATCGCTATTTATCTGCATTTAACCGCGGGAAACACTATTTAACTATTTAACCAACTAAATAACAACCCTACATGTACTTTAGAGTACTGTATGTATACATCATGTATATGTATAATAATACATGATATTATACATACCACCCACACTAATAATACTATGAGGCGGCTCCAGTGCTGGTTCGACTGTATTACCCATACCCTGTCATATCTGTTTAACATCGCAATGATATTTTTGCCCAGTTGTTGCATTTTTGCTTGTGCCATCCTTAATCCCTCTGAAATCGCTTTGTATACCCTATGCGCATAACCAGGGGCCACACTGTACTTGTACATCAACTGCTGATCAGAGCCTCGGATCGGTCGTTCGGAGGTGATTGGCATGAGGATGAGCAGGACGCCAGTTCTTTAATGTCAGCTGGCGGCTGTCGATATTTTAATAGGCACGTGGTGCTGTCCCCGACTGGGTGTTACAATAGCCTTCCTACCGTACCCGTCCCGTATTTTTTCTAAATTGATCTATACGTGGCCGGGTAATTTGGCAACTTAGAATGCACGGTGCATATGCACCCCTTGCTGAAACCCAAAACTCTTGCTTGTGAGGCATGAACCCTATTATTATATAATAATACCGCGCTTCACGCGGGGTTCGGCTCGCTGCGCTCGTTATGCGCAGCGTTCGTGCACTCCTGATTCGAAGTATACAAGGGGGACAGCAGTTTAAAAAGCAAGTCTGGATATATCCCATCTTGAGTTTTCTCCTTCTTCAGTCGTGATGATCCGGGTTTGCAGCAAACTTTGCTGTCCGCGTCTGATGCATCATGTGCATTTCGAAGTATTACAGTACCATTTATGTAGCCAAATCTTTTACTCATAAACCGGCTACAGCAAAGCACAAGATGAAGTTCTAACAGAATGGACTGGGAGTCCTAGTCTGAGTGACTGACCACTGGTGGTCAATGACCAGCCAGCCCTCGGCAGTTCTCAATTCGCCCCGAAAGCCACATGCGATTTTTCCAAGTTCTATTGGTTGCCGTGGTTTCCCTCTTCGCATCTAGCGATCTCGCTGGAGCCGCGGAAACCAACCCGATCAAGCGTTCGACGGTGACTTCGTCTGACGCTCTTACTCGCGGTCACTCAATCGTCACTAGAGGAAGATCTCTGCGAGTCGGACAAACACCAGACGCAGAAGACGGCGGTACCGAGGAGAGAGCGAATTTGTGGACAAAAATTTCCAAGCCTGTGAAACTCAAGTTGTGGCATTGGGCAGACAAATCGGACGACTATGTCAAAAACGCGCTGGGAATGAAGACTTTGTCGGGAGCAGCGCTTAAGGCCCATCCGAACTACAACACCTACCAGAAATTCCAACTGAACAAGTGGTACCGAAGCGATAAACCTACCACGTATGATGCCTGGGTGCGCTTGAAGCTGAATGAGATTTCTGCTGACACGCGTGGCCATACCGATGAGTTCAGTACCTACGTCCGCTATGTGAACATATTTGACAATAATGCTATACGAGCAATGAAGGCCCACCGCAAGACGCCCCCGCTAGTGAGTAGTGAGGCATCAGAGCAGGAGATGTTGGCGAGAGCGATGATTTGGGGACTGGCTGGAAGATCCGACGAGTACGTTAAAACAGCGCTGGGAATGAACGGGGTGTCAGCGGTACACTACGCGAACTCCCAATACTACGACGCATATATGGAGTCGCTCTTTTACATGATACAACTGAAGGGATAGACGAATCATCACGCTGGACAATCTTCAGGTTAATTTGACCTCTGTGGTAGGTATTGCATACAAAGTACCATTCTGCCTTGGTGGTTGTTTTATTTCGCTTAACGGACTAAAAATGAATGTTGGGTCGGCGTGTCCGCTTTCATTTTGAATCAGTCTCTATGTCTGTTCATGGATGTCAATGTTTGCCATCTCGAAGGGGAGGTCTGCCTCATGTGGCGCGTGCTATCGATGAATCTCTGGACGCCGTCTCGCTGAAGTGGACAGAGGCGACGGGCTAATACGGGTTACCGGCTGTTGCAGTTTTTGAGCGCTCGAGAACCCCCGGACCTTGATACAAACTATAAATGTTTCATGCTGCGGAGACCTGGACACTCTCAAGTGGCTGGTGGGATATTATTATCCTGGCCATTTCCTCACGAAGACAGTGAGTGCAGCTTCAGCCGGAGGACATAATTCTGAAATGGCTACATGTCAACCATCGGAATTTGGGATACTAGGGAGGCTTGGAGGGTAGCAGGACGTTGAAGTGATCGAGTGGTTGAAGGTAAATGCTCAGCCTGATCGAGAATGTGCCGCAAACTTGACTGCTGCACAAGGCGATCAAGGTCTTGTTGAGTGGATATACGAGATTTATGGCGTTGGAGCCAAGAGGACGGCCCAGGACAAGTACCATTGGGGTTTGGCGCAATGCGTACTCATGTATTGTGAGCTGGATGATCGGTCTGTCAACTTTGATCGTGCTGCAGGTGATGCATGTCTGTGGTTTCTGAGGTGGGCTGTTGAAGAGGGTTGGCAAGACCAGGTGATCGTACGGTAGCGGTTGCAGCTGATTATGGCCGTTTGGAGATTGTTCAGTAGCTGCACGATGATTTGGGGGAGCGACGAATGGCTGCTGCGTTTGCGAAAGCTGCCCACAATGGAGATTTGGCGATGTTGAAGTGGTTTCATGAAAATGACTGTAAAGGTTGCACCACTTCGGCAGTGGATGGTGCTGCTAGGAAGGGTTTTCTAGAAGTTGTGCAGTGGTTGCAGGTTAATCGCAGTGAGGGCTGTCCAAAGTCGGCGATGGATAAAGCAGCGCAAAACGGGCAACTGAATGTAGTATCATGGTTGCATGAACATCGTACAGAGAGATGCAACACTCAAGCGGTGGACAAGGCTGCAAGTTATGGCTTTTTAGAGGTCGTTAAGTGGCTGATCGCTCACCGAAGCGAGGGCTGCATATTTGCTGTAATGTGTGGCTAAAAGTTTGCTTGGCTGGGTGCACAACAACAGCGATGGACATTTCCGCATCGAGAGGTAACATTGAGATAGTTCAATGGTTGCATGAACAGCGAATGAAGGCTGCTCAGTTGCTACCATGGATCGGGCAGCAGCAAATGGGCACCTGAGCGCTGTCGGATTTCTCCATGAGAATCGGAAAGAGGACTGCACCGATGCTGTAATGCATCGCGCCGCAGTGGGTGATTTCCAGATGCGGTAAAGTACCTCCAAAAGCATCGAAGCGAGGGAAGTACACCTGCGACCATGGATATGACCGCTTCTAGAGGCCAGCTAGAAGGCGTGAAGTTTTTGCATGCGAATCGAACTGAAGGATGCGGTACTGAAGAAATGGACACAGCTGCAGGCAGGGATCGCCTTGAGATTGTGAAGTTTCTGCATCACAAGCGCACGCACTACACATGTCTTGGATCTTGCGGTGCTAGTCATCTCGACGTCGTTCAGTGGCTTCACAGGCATCGAACCGAGGGTTGCAGTCCTGCAGCAATGAAAGATGCTGTGTCCCGAGGGAACTTTGAAATTCACTGCATCATAATCAGGCATACAGGGCGTTCAGGTCGTATATATTATCACAGGCAACCTGCATTCTACATCTAAACAACGTTGTCGAAGATATCCTCTTCCTCGAGTCAATCTTTTCTTCTGTGGAGCTACTTTGCTGGTTCAAGATGAGGAGGTCACGTTTGATCTCCGGACAGCAAGCTTTAGCATGATATTTTTACAGATACAAAACTGCGCAAGTTCAATTTGCTAGAGCAAAAGTGACTTTCATGAAATCAAACCAACACCTGGCTACGACAGCATGTCAAGGATATCTTCTTCTTCCGAGTCCATCGGTTCATCCACTCGTGGCACAGAACGAGGTGGCTTCACCAGTTCAGGTTTCGGCTTGGGCGGAGGGCTTGACTCCTTCTTCACCGTAGCAACCTTTTTCGTTCGTGAACTGCTGCGCGGTTTAGCAGACACAATTGGTTCTGTCTTCACACCCTGACTGCTAGTACCTCGTTGCACAGCTTCATCCGCTTCCGCTTCGTTCTTTATAATATCGTCCATACTCGACAATAGATCCTCCGCGGAGCTGATTTGCACCGAGCTCGAGCGTAGTGCTGGCACCTGGCTGTAGGAATTAATAGCGTCTCTCTTTGTGCGCTTCCTTTCACTCTCTTCAGCATCTTCTCCCTCCGTCGCCGTACTCTCATCGTCACTCTCCTTACTGGACCCGTCACTCATATCCTCATCTTCTTTCACCAACTCCTTGAGCTTCGCACCCGGTGCTTTCCTCGCTCTCTTCCCTGCTGGGGCCTTCCTCTTGACATCTGACATCGTCTCATAACTCGTCACCTTCTGAGCCTTCTCCACCTCATCCTGCAATCTCTTAATCTCCTCTTTCTTGGCATTCAGCACGGCACAAAACCCTTCAAACAACGTATCCTCCGTCTTCTGCTTGTTTGTCAGCGCCGTGTCCAGCAACGCCTCCTTCTGCTTCAACAAAACCTCCAACTTTTTGACTTTCTCTTCCTTTTCTCGTATTGTTTCCCTATTTTCTTTCTGCTGCTGCGCCACAAGATGCAGCAAATTTTTCCAATGCTCCTCGTGTTCCGACCTCTGAAACTTAATACTCGAAAACTTCATGGCGAATTCTGCGCGCTCCATGAGCGTCAGCGTCCGTTTCTCTCTCGACCACCGGAACTCGAAGCGAGGCGCCTCGTCCTTTGCCAACGGACTCAGCGCCGTCTCCACAGCCGCGACATATTCAACGCCCGAGCAGTCAAGCGCTCGGGGTTTGTGGCTGGGGGCGACGTGGGCCTTCAACAGCGTCGAGGCGTCCACAAGCTGCAGCTGCAGCGACTCGTTCTGGCGACTGCAGCGGACGAAGAGCGACAGGGACGAAGACGAACTGGCGTCCGCGGCCAGCGCCGCAACCTCCGCGAGCGACATATAAAATTGTAAGGTGATGGGTGAAATGACCCGAAACCTGTTACTTTTGATAATGGGTGGAGTCTCAACCCTTTGGGTGCTGGGACTTTTGGACTTTAGACAATTCGCTGGAACATGTTGTGCGTTTTTAGACTTCATGAAGCTTAGTATTATATTAGATTTTTTTTTACTGGACACACAGGAATGGAATAAGGAGAGGAACGCGAACAACAAAGCTATACATTCCGTGCAATCATCAAGCCTGAAAATGCTGCTTCTTCATACCGGTACAATCATGACTTGCTACTTCGTCTCAAATGTTCCTGGTGACTGTACCTTGGCAACAAATACTTTTTTTCACGCAACTTCAGCACACTAGTGAAAGATCATGTTCTGCACGAGGTCTGCACTCTCCATGGCAGGCAACTCGGCGCCCAAAACATCCTTGATTACCTCCAAGAAGTACTTGGGACACCCGCCCATCTTGATGAGCAGTTGGGCGTCTTCGCGGAACAAATCCTTCTTCTGAAGACGCAAGTTCGCCACCATTCGGTACCAGTAGATTTTGATACTCGCAGTGGGTGAAGGCTTGTCCGTTTCCAGAAGCGTCGTGAAAAGATTGACAGCCGCCACGTAGTCTTTCGCCAAAAAGGAGTCCAGGCCTTTTTCCAGGGGTGAAGGTGCTGCAGGGTTGATTCGCCACTTGTGGCACTCGTTCCACGACTGATCCAATGGACGGTAGCTACTAGTGAGCACAAGACGTCGAAAAGCAGAGCCCGTGGCTGGCGGAGAGATCAAATACGTGTCTTGGCTCACGTTGTAAATGGCAAAAGCTCCATCCACGGGAATGAGCCGCCACAGACCTCGTTCCCCTGGCAGCTCACCTCCACGCCAAGTGAATGCTCTCTTCTCGCCGTAGCCTTCAGCGGTCTCCGATGCAGCAACGTCAGATGCGAACAGATACTCCTGTGCGTACACACTGAGGATGTAAAAGTCCGTGAAACTTGGGCTAGCAGGAACAAACCGCCAGATCTCCTTGCTTTGGTCTGCCTCCCACTCATCAGCCCAGCAGAAGATGCAACGACGTGTTTCATCGTAGAGGAAATAGTCTTCAGCTGTGAACAGCATGTTGTCACTCAGCACGGAAGCAACCATGACCGGTGCGTTGCTTGCGAGTGCTCGTACAGCAGGTGAAACACTGCGAATCCAGCAGATTTCAGCCAGCATCAACGTCTTGCCTCGTGCTTGAGCCATTACTTTGTCTACCAGTGATGCTACCGCTACTGCATTCCATCGACCACCAGCTTCCAGCAGGAACTGGCAGCCCACAACTGTCCACTCTGGATTTGGAAGACTCGCTAGGAATTTGAGGACACTTTCTTGAATAGCGAGGAGCTGCACACGCTTGGTGGAGAGCAAGTTCTTCAGCAGAATATCTCCTCGGTATTCGACATCGCGAATCCCGAGAAAGCAGCTAACTGCCTGAGTACAGGCATCGGGAGTGCTATTTCCCAACTGAATGCCGACCCAACGTATTGCATTGCTCTCATCAGGCTCCATGTCGCTTCCTGTCTGTAGAGATTCTTGTCCCCGTGAAAGAATGTGATGGCGAAATGAAGAATGAACCAGCAATTCTTGGTGGGACGATGCCAGTTAGACACGGATGCGACACGACACAATGAGAGAGGGCAGCAAGTTCCAACAGTTAGGGCATTCAGTGTTAATGCGACTCCTTACTAGAGTTTTCACTAGAAAGAAACTCCACTACATGTAGTTATGCGTCTTCCGCAAGTCGCTCGACATTCAACTCGGGGCGTTGTTCCAATATCTTCTTCTCTTGATCGGTCAATTGGTTGGCTAATGCACCAAAGAAATAGTCGGGGACGCCATCCTGTCCATCCTGGCCGTTTAGCAGATCAAAATCCTCCCTGAAGCACCCTTCATTCTCCAGCATCAGATTTGCGGCCATTCGATAGCATGTCATTTTTGTGCAGTCCACAGCAGAGAGTCCTTCGGTCGCTAGCACACTCGTGAACGTCTTCACCGCTTCATTATACTTTCGCGAGAAAAATTCCGTCAATCCTTGCTCCATTCGTGTAGGTGCTGTCGCGACTATCTTCCATTCACGGCAAGCACTCATCTTCTCATCAAAAGGACGGAACGGCGTGGTCACGACGCCACGCCGAGAGCCATCAGGTGCTTTCGCTGGAGAAGTCAGGAAAGCTGCCTGGCAGACATTGTAGAAGGTGTAAGTAGCCCCTTCCGACTTTATCAAACGCCAAATAGCAGAGTCGTTCGGCAACTGATCTTCACGTCGAACAAAGACTGGCTTCATTGATATGCCCTCAATGCTTTCAACACAGTCCTTTGAGGAGCGCAGAAATTCGTCAGTGTATACACTGACAACGTAGAAATTTCGGGATCCTGTTGAAACTGGAACAATTCGCCAAAGCTCTTTCTTGCCGTCAGCCATCCACTGCCCCTTCCAACAGAAAACCGAGCGATTAACCCTGTTACACACATATCTATCGCCCGCAGCATACAAGTGATTGTTTCCCAATAGCGAAATTATCGAGATAGGCGAGTTGCTAGCGATCGCTCGAGTAGCATAGTCCAAGCGCTGAATCCAGCACATTTCAGCCAACACGAGAGTCTTATCAGTTGCGAATGCCATCGCTCTGTGGAGCATGCACGCTACTACCAAAGTATCCCATCGAGTCGGTTCTTGGAGCATGACATCGCATGCCAAAATAATCCACTCAAGCTGCGGAAGTGCCTCCACAAATTTGACCATTGCATCCAGTGAGACACGATGCCGCGTTTTTTCAAGCTGCAATAGCATTTTAAGATCTCTCTCCACGCCAGTCGACCCCTGCAAAAATGTCTCGAGCCCTCTCGTTTGCTCCCGCTTGTCTCCTACCAAATGGTATAGGACAGCTTGAATCATGATCTCACCAGAGGGCATCTTCTGCTTTTAGCTTCTAGCGTCGACTGCGTAGTACTTCAAAAAGAAGTAGAAGACAAGTTTCCAAATGAATTGTATCAAGCTGTGCTCACTGATGATGGTTTGAGACCTGGCTAGCGCTTGTCTTCTTCTGTCAGGTTCCGGAAAAAACGGGCCCCTTTCCGAACAAGTTGCTTTACCCACCAAATTAGCGTCATTCGGTAGCACGGAGAGCTTCAAGAGATACGAGAACGTGTCCACAGCTACTGCACTGCACAGGAAGATTTACCAGCTCCGATCCCAAGTCTCCCGAGTACTTCAAAAATATATCCGGTACTCGAGGACCTGTCAAGACGGGGACGCCTTCTTCTTCCCATCCCACTCAACTCAAAAGCAATTGCTTCGTTTGCCGAGCGACCATGAACTGGCGAGGCTCTCAACTCAACTGTCTACAGTTCATTGGTATCTTGTCTTCCCACCAATCGTTCAAATGAACTCCTAGTTAACAGTTACCGGTACCATTGAAATCGACAGGTTGCCATTAGGGTATACAATATCTCTAGCATGTGTACGCTTGGTAAATGGTACCTTTGTAGTCCTACTAATCGTGTACGAAGGGAACGCGAATATGTCGAGGATGAATGGCTGTCTACGCTAACAAGTCACCTTCACTGCCTTCGAAATCTGGGGCTAAGCAAGTGATTGCAGCCAAGCGTGAAAGGTCTGAAGTTATCATGGCATCTCCTGGGTGAGAGATTCCGGTGGTCCAGACGGGTAAACTGCCGATCGTCCACTGACAACAAGGGTCGCCGAGTTCTTGGCCATTTGTTTGGCCATCTTTATCGGAGTCAGTCTCGCAAAGCTGTTTGGTCCATTCTAACCCTGATTCTTCAAAGTCTTGGCCGAAGGCGTTGCGTCTGGGGAAGTCGGTCGTGACGTGGCCGATGGCAGGAGACTCGGGGACGTTGGCACCGTTTGGTACGAGCCACACGAAGTTCGGCATAGCAACAACGGAAACGGAGAATGAAGCAGTCGTGAATGCACCGATGATGAGTGCGAGACCTCAGCATTATGACCAAAGTCTGAGAGATCGGAGGGATATTGGGAAGTGAGTTAAGCAAGGCGACCGGAGGAAGTGTAGTATGTACGAAAGCAATATATTGCACTTCCTGTGTCTGCAAATAAGCATTATAATGGTGTGAGAACGAAAAGCTCTTGCACAATCCCAACATTGGCGTTGAGCCCAACAAAAAACCTTTGCTGCTATATTACGATTTTTAGGTGCTCAGCATGCTATGGCATTTTCTCCGACATGATTGCTACCACGCAATCTGCAACACGGCAAACACCATAGCGGTTGCAATAGTGGGGCTCAATGTCGAAGCTGCTGATGCGTCGCCCATCGAGATGTCGACTTCGCTATCTTCATTTTCATCAGGGCTGTTCTTGCTCGCTTCAGCTTCTGCTTTCGCCTCGGCCTCCGCTTCAGCTTTCGCTCGCACAGCTTCACAGTCGAGACTCACCCAGACAGACTCGTCCGACCTCTTGGAGCGATCACCAGGGTGAGATACACCGTTAGTCCACTGGGGGGTGTCGCCCTCGGCCCAGATGCAACACGGATCTCCCAGTTCTTGCCCATTTGTCTGGCCGTCCTCGTCGGAATCAGCCTCACACAGCTCCTTCGTCCATTCGGTGCCAGCTTCTTCGAAGGCGATGCCGAATACGTTTCGAATCGATTCATCGCCGGTGGTGTCTTCATGACCGAGGGCTTTGATGCCGGGGACTTTTTCACCATTTGGGATCCGCGTGACGTACAAGGGGACAGCGTCGACGTGCGAAAGCAGCAGCGCACAACCTGTCACGGTGAGACCAGCTACAGCACATGCCGCCTTCATGGTTAGAATTGGAGTGATTGGTACGAATCGGATGAAATTGTGGCCAACCGGGAGGTGAGCAGGTAGATCAGACCGGACGACGCTAGTCTCAGAATGGAAGACGAAACTCCTCGCCACTTGTTGGTGCGACTCAACTTCACCCTGGACTGTTCAATACCCTAACGTTGTGTCGGAACAGAGTAAAATGTCGTTGAAGCAAGCATTATCTGGCTAAAAACTAGTGTAGCCCAAAAGTGTACCCCAAATCGACACTCGAGATGGTAATAATTGGACGATTATAAGCAAATGAAATTCCGTGTTGGATATCCAACTCAGACTCATTTCCGCTTTCAAGACGTATTAATAGCCATACCGTAAAAATTCCAACGGATCTGACCGCAGTCCAACTCGTACCGGTACTGGTTGTACCATAAAATTGGTACACTGGAGAGTTGGTGGTAGTGATCCTCACAAACAATCCCCCTGCCCCCTCACCTAGCAGAAACCAGCGACAGCAGCGGCAGGCACGACCGAGACCACGGAAGTCGAGAGGATGGCGGGGTACCGACATGCCTGTTTGTCGGTGAAGGCGGTTCATGCGGACACGGCCGCGCAGCTTGGTCACGGGCGCGCTGGCGGTCGCTGCGTGGTGCTCACGACCTGCAGCACGTGGAACGAGTTCACGAAGGCACATGAGCGACGACGGCGGCGTCTACAGCTACAGATGCGGCGGCGAGCGAGCGCCATAACGATGGCAGGTTCATGCACCATGGCGCCAGCTCCTACGACGACCATGCAGACGACCGAGACGCCGACAAACAAGACGTCCATTGCGGCGACCGAGACGCCAACGGCTACAACTGCTGCGAGAACTGCGACTCCTGGTGCGCTGACGGCGGACCCTACTGCGACAGCGACGCCTACAGTTGCGGTGGCGAGTTCGACAGCCGCTTTGTGTGCCTTCACGACGTCTGCTGCGCTGGACCCGTCGGCGCCCAGTTCCGTATACGCCACAGCGGCACAATGAGCACCAATAGCACGGACACTACGGTAAATATTTATTCTTTGTCTGCCTCTCCGAGTTTATGCCTCCCTCTAACTTGATGTTGTAGCTTTGTTTATAATATGCCTAGTGCGAAGAAATGAATGTCGAGTTCGACCCCAGGTTTTTGTTGATTCTTCTTATTTGGTGATACTGCTAATGGTGAACGAAGCTGTGATGCTTGATTGACCCCGTTCCTCGTTAGTATATTGTGCAATGTATTGGTCAACTCTGCGCAGGTTTCAGGCGAATGAAAACTGGCAAGGCAGAAGGCGGCGTAGGGTCAACTACATCGCCACGCTCAACTCGATCGTGGAACTGTGTGATGTGGCCGTCAAGTCTTCCCAGCTTTTGCATCTGTCGAAGTGCATTCAATGCTGTGCCTGCTGCGACGGCTGAAGAGCCATGCGACTTCAAGAAGGCTAGCGC
>JAHWLE010000329.1:0-26530 GCA_024679135.1 Phytophthora foliorum | reverse complement strand
CGCCAGTTGCCGTTGTTGCTGTCGTTGTGGTCTTGGCCTGGCATCTTGAGTTGACTTGGGTGCGTGCGTGGCCGCCGGAGAAAACTGAAGAGTGAGTTAAACCCCAACCAACCGAAACACTGCCCTTTCGCGGGCGAGACAAGTCACTTGGCGTTTGTATAGCTCTTATCACCTCTGATACAGCATACTGCGACCGTTTCTTTCCATTGATCTTCCAAGATCTTTTGATCTTCCATTTTAGCAATATGCCATACCACGGTTATCTACTCTTGACAGTCCAAACACAATTAATTTAGCAATGTCGACGCTTGCGGACTCGTTCCTGGAGGACCTGGATGAGCTCAGTGGGGGCAGCAGCGACGAGGAGGAGACGCCCACGCCCGTAAACGCCGGCGCAGAGGCTGAAGACGACGATGACGCTGACGAGATGATGCCCGAGGAGGTCTCCGCGTCCCAGTCGGCCAAGCGGAAGCGCCCAGCCACAGAGGATGAGCTGGCAGAGGAGAAGACCCAGGACCTCGCCCAGTCGCTCCGTTCCAATGTGAAACAACACGGCGTGGCGGCTGTCGCGACGCTCAAGCGCTTGCCCAAGTACCTGGCCCACGTGCACAAGATCCAGCAGTTCGTGGACGTGGACGACGCGTCCAACGCAGCAGCAGCCAAGCCCCAGCAGCTCGAGGAAGGCAGCGCCGAGTACGACCTGGTGGTGACTTCCAACGACCTGATGGTGCAAATCGACGACGAGATTGAGGCCGTGCACCGCTTCATCGCGGAGATGTACGCCGCCAAGTTCCCGGAGCTGGACTCGCTCGTGCCGAATGCTCTGGACTACGCTCGTGTGGTCAAAGCTATCGGCAACGAAATGGACCTGACGCTCGTGGAGGAGCTGCCCAAGCTACTGCCCAGCTCCACGGTCATTGGCATTTCCGTCACTGGGTCGGGGACCAGTGGCAAACCCTTGGGCCCTGAGGATCTCAACACGTGCATGGAGGCGTGTGACGAGCTGCTGACGCTGGAGAAGGACAAGAACATGATTTTGCGCTTCGTGGAGAGCCGCATGAAGTATTTGGCGCCGAACGTGTCGCAGCTGGTGGGCACTCGCATTGCGGCGCAGCTCATTGGACTTGCTGGTGGCGTCGCGCAGCTTGCGAGGATCCCGTCGTGCAACTTGCAAGTGCTGGGGCAGGAGAAGAAGGTGTTGAGCGGGTTTTCTTCCGCTGCTGCATTGAAACATACGGGCGTCCTGTTCTTCAGTGATCTGGTGCAGAGTGTGCCTCCGTACTTGCGCATGAAGGCGTGCCGAGCTGTCGCTGGCAAGCTAGCGTTGATGGCGCGCGTGGATAGCCAGCCGCACCAAAATGATACGGAAGGTCTCGTGGGCGCACGCTTTCGGACTGAGCTTGTTGGTAAAATGGAGAAATGGGAGGAACCTCAGAAAGCCAAGACGAAGAAGGCGCTACCGATCCCAGATGAGAAACCGCGACGCAAGCGTGGTGGCAAACGCTACCGCAAGATTAAGGAGCGGCTGCAGATGACGGATGTACGCCGCGAAATGAATCGGCAGTCTTTCGCGACAGCTGACGAAGAGTACGGCGACAACGCCATGGGAATTACATCCGGCCGCCTTGGCCAGGAAGGATCGGGCAATTTGCGAATTATGCGCAAGGAACAGAAGCAGTCGAGCAAAAAGCTGCGTGCTGCAAACTTTGCTGCGTCGTCCGCTAGCAAGCCACCGCTTTCTGGGTTGGCATCGAGTCTCGCCTTCACGCCCGTGCAGGGTATTGAGTTGATGAACCCCGAAGCTGCAAAAGCTCGTGTTGCCGAGGCCAACAAGAAGTACTTTTCAGCTGCTAGTGGGTTTGTGAGCGTTGTCAAGAAGCCATAGACCGCCGAGAAACAGTGTGATCAGCCCTGAAATAATGGTTGTTGTGTTGCTCAAGTCAATAGATGTTCGAGGCATGGCAAATGAAAGCATGGAAAGCTGAGTGGCTGAGCAATAAGAAGTTTGGGTTCGACACGCTCGTGGCCGGTGTTTTTTAGTTTATGTCTTACCCTGAGATGATACTCTGCGACGCTGGTTGATATCTCTCAGGTCTACACTGCCGTGTCGATCAGCTCAGTGCCTAAGATCTCATCGTGATTGATTGAGCTGGGAGATCCGCAGTAAACCTGGCACTCTGGCCGAAAACGATGTCGGCACTGGAGGTCTTGTACACGGCTCCCGACGTTGCGTTCGGCTCCGTTGTCCAGATATTAATCGGTCCCTCCACATACGATAAAGCGGACAGATCAAACGTAATGGTCTGTACGTCACCCAAGTTCGTTGCCACGATGACCATCACTTGGGTAGCTTTGTCGTATGCAACGACGAAGTTTGGGTATTTATCTAGAGCGTATGACGAGGATCCAGGAATGAGCGTATTGAGGTCGTCAAACTTGAGGATGGTCATGCCAGCACAAATATGACGCGAGTAGTGAGCCATCACGTAGTGTTTTGGATTGGCTTTGTCGATCCACTTGTCACCGGGGTTCGACTGAATAAGCCCTACTACTCCGCTGTCAAGAGCTTGTCTGTAGACGAATGCTGATGCACCCATCTCATAGATGTCTCGAGCGATGATCTCTGCCATGGTGAGCCCAGAGGCATCTTCGTCGGCATACATAGAGCCCCAAATCGTCTTTGGCTTCGCCAAAGTTGTCGCAAACCCTTTCAGTTTGTCCCGGTCATCGCCAGTGTACGGGCCAAGACCATCAGAGCTATGTGAATTCACCTTTCCTATCATATCAATGCCAGGATACTCCTCCTGCGTCATTTGAGTGAGAACATGCAGCGATTCGACGGGATTCTTCTCTTCAGCGCCAGCAATTATCACGCTTTGCAAATCGAGCTTGTCCAGCTGTGTACGCAACAGCGTCAGGATATCGCTCTGCGTCTTGATCCCCAAATGGCATGCCTCTTGTGGCTCGGGGAATTTCCACGCCTTGCTGTTCGCTTCATTGAATGGGGCGACGTACTTGAACTCAATACCCCAGTCTGTCTTCGCCTTGCTCACCACCGTAGCCAAATACAGCGCGAACTGCTCGAAGTATGTACTCGGCAAATTGTCAGCCGCGCCATCGTCGCCACCAGCAGTGGCGCGGTTATTCGTCATCCACCACGGCGGAGAGTTCGAGTACGCCTCGAAGACATCGGCACCGCGTTTCGATGCCAAGCCAAACATTGCTCGCTGTTCTGCATCCGCGTCCCAGCCCCAACTCTTTGAGGCCGGGTTCGTGCTGGCTCAGTCTAGCCAGAACGCCTCGATTGCCTTGAACGCCGGCATACTTTCCGACGTCTTCATGGCGATCTCCGTTCCGCTGTCATCGATGACGTTGTTCCCGGAATCGCCGATATTATAGCGCGCGATGTTAAATTGAGTGCCAGAATGTCCGTCGCGGCACCAACAATGGACACCGACGACATGTTGGTGAAAAGCACATCGGCGATATCTTCGCGGTCTCCGAAGATGTTGGCCCACCAAGAGAGCGAGGTCCCCCATCCTTCCCAGGACTCGAGCAATGTTGTCGTCGTCACTGACATCGTGTAAGCCGCGACTTCAGTAGGTTAGACAGTGAGGAGTGTCCAGGCCAATGCGGAGCTTGCAATCGATGCAGCTGTGAACATGCTTCTTGGGTGCGGATGCTCTCGCACGAAGCAAAAATATGAATGAGGAGCGAGTTCGGTATAAGCACGAGAATGAGCCTGTTCAAATCCGTGTACGGTTCGGTCGCGGCCGCAATCTGCGCACAAAGGAAGGGATAACGTGAGCGGTGCGTGGATTACAGTACTTCAAGGACACGTTATCGAGTCTAATACGCTGCCATTTTTGCTCGTTCGGACAGTAAAAGACGGCTGCAATCTTGCCACGCGATCAGCTGGGGATCTGTGGATGCTGGGCAGGATCTGCAAACTTTCGTCTTGTACATGTTGTTTATGAACCCACGACATGGCACCGGCATTCACGTGTGTCGATACAAACTCGCTTGGTTTTTGTATTTGTCGAGCCGCAAGCTGGAACAATTCCTAGGCATTCCACTACCAGTAGCAATTTGTTTGAGTTAAATGATTCCAGCAGGGTGTGAATGCTTTTCGTGTTCGCAGCCCTCCACGTTAGGCCAACATGATCTTACCGCGCTCAAAGGAAGTACTCCTCGTATTTCTGCTCGTAAATGATGCAAAATCGTCGGTCGGGGGTGCGCCTAACACGATGTAGCGTACCTGGGATGCGGCCTTCCGTGGCTCGATTCAGGGCATGGCCACAGAAAAGCACAATTTCCTTACCAGGGATGCACACCTTCTCGGCCTTAAGCCACTGTTTGGAGTGAGGGTCGTACACATCCAGTCCCTCCACGCTCGGTACAGGCTCCACAACATACAGACTCGGATCAATGTGCTCGAACACATTTTCAGTCTCGGACTGGCCGCTTCCTTCAATGTTCGGGTAGTGCAGTCCGTAACAAACAGAAAAGTCCTTGTCCGATCGCGCACCACTCGGCTCAATATCATAGCCCACAGTCAAGCTCAGTGCACGGTCACAGATGCGCTGCATGCGGCGCTGCAGACCCAGCCAGTGGTCCTTAAACTCTGGCGACGGCCACACGAGCCGCGACATGTCCCCGCAAGCCACTCGGAAGCAATCGCGCACACTCGTGTGCTCATATCCGCAGTACCAAAACGGTTTGCCGTGCTCATTGCGGTAGACGTGTTTGCTGGTGCATCCGCTCTTCCACTCCTCGTCGCCGCTCGTGAAAAAAGTCTCAAAGTCCTCAAGCACTTGGTCGTGGGTACGCTCCAGCGTCTCGCCGAGCTCCGTGAGCACCACGAACGAGTGACGCTCCATCATCTCCAGGAAGCGAGCGCGGTTCTTCCAATTGAGGTCACTCAGTCGCAGCCGAGGCACTTGCACCGCCTCGCCGGGAACTTGTTCAACGCGCTTTTGGACGGTCTCACTTGGCTTCTGGACGTCCGCAACTTCGCCGCTTGCATTGAGGCAGTAGTAACTGGCGGCCAGACTGTAACCAGTCGGCATAGAGAAGCCTGCAGAGGTCATGTCGGTGTGTGAGGATTAATGCACACAATGGTCGTGTCTTTGCGTCAGAGCACGGAGGCCCCACGTTCAGTGTGGTCCAATCAGCGAAAGTTCAAGTCGGTGACCATCATTCCGAAGGTGTTGGAGTGTACAAATCTACTGATTAGTTTATGGGATAACTTAGCGCGGCGCTCGACACCAAGACGTGCAGGTCGACAGGGCGAAGGGGATACGCAGTGGGCCGGCAAAAGGCTAACCGGTACACACTAGACACGAGCGGGCGTAGTGTGCCTTCGCGATGTGGTTGCCTTTGTCTTGGCCGTGTGCGACTGATTGTCCTTCTTGGGGTCGAACAGACGCGAGCGCACCTGGTCCAGACGACCGTGCCACTCCGGCGAGCGCGCTCTCCGGGCAGTCTTGTTGCAAAGGTGCTTGGTCTTATCGGCGGCCAGGTTGCGGTTGCGCTCCTCCAGCTGACGGCGACGCTCGAGGTTCCTGGCTTTCGTGGCCGCAAAGCGCGGCGAACTGGCGTAGTCCATGTACCGAGGGGCAGACGCCGACTTCGAGCGGCTTCTCGGAGACGTAACCACGGATGGCACACCCTGCGCAGATTCCGAGAAATGGCGCGGCGGCGGCGCCTCGGTCGCTGAGAGCGACGAGCGACGAGGTCTCGCGGGCGTTGGAGGCGGGTTCGTGGCAGCATAGAGTGAAGAGCGGCGCGACTTTGGGGCTGAAGGAACTTTGTCCTTGGTCGTGGTGGACGATGCCTTGCCCGTGAGTGAAGCACGACGATACGAGGTAGGCGGGACAAGCTTCGAGGTCTTTGCCGATTGCAGGTTCTCGGGGAGCGAGGAGCGTCTCGAGCGATGGACGGTAGGCTTGATGAGCTTGGAGACTTTGACGCTGGTCTCGCCTGACGCATGCAATAGATCAGGCAGGAAGATGTCGAGCGAGCTAAGAAGCGAGTCCAGGGAGCCCGTGGATGCAGTGGAGTAGGACGACGGGCTGGGAGGGATAGCCGAGTAGCAAGTAGACTTGGTCACAGTCGTTGAGTCACTGTCGCTCTCATCTTCGTAGAAGTTAAGAGCCGTAGTGGTATCCTCGTCGTCGGACTCCAAAGTGTTGACCGTAAGGCTCTTGTAGACCGCAGGCTTCGTGGGGGTCTCCGGCACAGCGACTGGTGCCTCCTCCTGTGGCGGTTCCTCCTCAGCAGGCTCAGCGACGTCCAGGGCCTCTTCTACCTTCTGGGTCATCCCAGCGGGCTCCGACTGAGTGCGGGTGCCCCGTGTATTTATGATTTCCTTCGCCAGCGAGTTGTCAGACTTTGGCTGCGGTGGCAGCTCCAAGCGCTTGGATCCGGCCACGGACCATGAGCGCGGAGCTGCAGCGTTGGCCTGCGCCATGAGCTCGAACCGGTTGATGAGCGTCTGTACACTCGAGGTGCTGTCCATTTTTAATAGACTTCGTCTCGGTGGACGACTAAGACGGCGGCGAGAAGCGTTTCCGCGATGGGAAACTCGTTCGTGTGAGCCCTGCGGGTCCGAAGCAGAACTGGCAGCGGTCGAGACTAGTCCGCAGTGTCTTGGCTCGGTTTCGGGGCTGCAGGCTGGCTCTTCCAGTCCCCTTTCTGGCACTCGCTGAGCTCGTAGCTCGTCGCAGCGGGCAGCTCCTCAGTTGCCCGGCCAGTTCCGAACTGACCTGGCACAAAACGCTTGGTGCGGATGGCTTCAACCACGGGCCTGCGCCGTTTCGACTTTCCGCCAATCGCGGAGCTCACAGCGCATTAATGGCCAATGGCGAGTTGCGAAATTTAAACTGGACGGGCGGGATAAAGATCGCGGGTGATGTGTCCAGTGACATATGCTGCGGCAAAAATTCGATTTTCGGTCCATGCCGTTGCAAGCCCCTCAGACACTGTATGTCCTTGTATTTTGAACAGCATAATGTAAACTGTGTGAATCCGACGCCAAACATGATAACCTAATTTGCTGTCAAACTATGCCGTTCCGTAGGCTTAGTTTGAAACGGCCAATCAAATTAGCGCGTCACATGCTCTCTTCAACGTGAGACCAAGTGTCAACTCACTTGTCAATGAGGCCATGAATCACAGTTACGTCGTAACGCTAGAGCCGCTGGCGTCGACGGTCATGGGCGCAGCTGCATTTTCGCACGAGAACTCCTGTAGGTCGATTGCTCTGGTGCCGCCGCGCCCCTTTGCCGGCAAACAGGCTAGGCGTCGGACCTCGGCGCGTCGGAAGACCGTTTCTTGCGGCGTTCTCGCTCCTTGGCGATTTGTTCCTGCACGAAACGGCCAAAGGATTCGGCCAGGTCGTCGATGCGCTTCTCGTGCTCGTGGTTCTGCGCCGACAGCTCGCGCTCCAGCTGCAGTACCTGGCCCTCGAGCGCCGTGATCTCGCCCGCCTTCTCCTTCAAGAGGGTGGCGCTCTCCGCCGCGGCGACCTTTGCGCTGGTAGTCAGGGCCTGCAAAAGAGGCAAAGAAAATGCCACGCATCAGTTTGCTGGAAGCTCCGACGGGCAAAAAGCAAACGCACCTGGACCCGTTCGTCGAAGGTTGCCTGCGTCTGCACGAGTCTGGCGTCCTGCTCCTCCATTTTCCGAAGTTGCTGCTGCAGCTTCTCCTCGCACCGAGCTCTCTCGCTCGTCATTGCCGCTAGCTGCGCCTGCTTCTCCTGCAACACTCTGGACTGCGTCTCGGTCGCGGCCTCGAACTCGCTCTGCTTTTCATCTCGGGCTTGCTGCAGTGAGACGTTATCCTGCCGGAGCTGGATGATGGTCTCGAGGTGCTTTTCCACTTCTCGCTCGAGATGCTGCCGCGCCTTCTTCACCTCGGCGACTTGGGCCTCCACCGATCCGACGGAACGTTGGATGCGCTTCTGTATCTCTGTCTCCCATTGCTGTTTCAGCTCTCCGATGGTCTTCTCGTGGCCAATTTGCGACTGCAAAAGCTTCGCCTGCAGAACCTCACATTTCTCCTTGAGTTCTCGTACGCTGCGCTCGTTTGCTTCAAGCTGTGTGGAGGTGTAGCTAAGCTGCGTCTGCACAGAGCCAACGATCATGGCGTGCTGCCGCAGCGCTGCACTCATACTGCCTTCGTGATCCGATACAAGCTTGGCTTCCTTGCGAGCATACTCTTGTTGGGCATCTTGTAGCTGCTTCTGCAGCTTAACGATTTCTTCCGCTTGCGTTCTGCACAGCACGTTAGTCACTTAGTGCAACCACATTTGCATCATATCCATTACTAAAAGCAATGAGGTGCCCACCTTAGCGTGAGCGTTGAACGATGTACTTCGTTGTCGAGAGCATACTTGACCTCTTCCAACTGTGAAATCTGCTTGTCTTTCTGCTCCGCCTCCTTGCTCCGCAAAGTCTCCATGTGTCCCATTTTCTCGCGAACAACGCCATTTTCGCGCTCGAGGCCAGTACGTGCAGACCGGTACTCTTCGAACTCCAACTTTCTACGGTTCTCGAGTTCGTCGAGCTGCATTCGCAGTTCATGGACATCGCGCTTTGCATCAATCTCACGCTGCTGATACCGATCCCGTTCTTGCTTGGCCATTTCAGCATCTTTGCGGACCTGCTGCAACTGTGCCTCGAGCTCTTCAGTCTTCTCCATCTGGAGGAAGCAAGCATTCATCGCATCAATCCTGTCATGCAAATGTATCAAGTACATCTTACCATTTTCTGCAGTTCTCGCTTGCCTAGATTCATCTCCAGCTCGAGCTCCTCTTTCTCCGCCATAATTTGTAGTAGTAGCTGGTCATCCGGAGCAGCTTCCGGGCTTGAATTGTTGGATTCGACATCTTCATCGGGTTGGCACGACGCATCAACAGCCAAAGGTGGCTGCCTTCCCATGAACGCTCGATTCCTCGCCAGCAGCTCGTCAATCTCATCCACGTGTTTTAAGCTGCTATTGTTCCCCATGAGCTCTAGTGTCACGAGCGAGTGGTTGCCTTGCAATGCTTCGCGAAATGAGAGCACGCCTGGGTTTCCGATTTCATTCCAACGCAAGTCCAGTTGACGTAGTGTGCGGTTAACTCTCAAAGCTTTTGCGAGCGCCTTGGCACCCTCGGGCCCAATGTTGTTGTTGCGTAAGTCGAGCGTTAGCAACCGTTTATCGACCTCCAGCGCACCGGCGAGAGCTTCCACCCCCTGATCCAGTAAGCCAACATTATTCCACTCCAGACTGATGGCCACCACGTTGTGCGACGAACGCAGCAACGCCGCAAGCGCTCGGGCAGCTCCAGCTTCGAAACAATTGCCTCTCAGATCCAATCGTGTCGGAACGCTCGCAAGCCGAGCCTTCTCGACAATCTCCGCGAACTTGTCGTCGCCCAAGTACGAGTTGCTGTAGTCGAGCACGGCATCAACGGATCGCTTGGGGTGCACAAGAGCTGCAACGTCCGAGTCCTCGACGAGATACTCGTGCTTCGGTGGGATCGTCATCGATCTAGGAGCTTGTGACAAGAGTCGTTTCAAGCACCACAGCGATCTTTAGGACGCGGAGCCTGTTCAACATGAACATGCTGCTCGTTACTGAGGACACGATTGTGTCTGTAGTGCGTATGGCTCAGCTGCATGGATCTAGTATGGCACACCTCATTTACCTGCGTAGAAGCTGGATCCCCGAGCCGGAGCAGACTCCTTCGTGGTAAAAACTGCTGCATGCATTACAGCAATCATGCTGCGGTTGCTGTCCAACGACAGACGTCAAACAATTGCCATTGCCATTGCGCAGCTCTCGATATCACGGACAGATTGCAGGGCAGTCCTTTAACATATTGCATGACGATTGACCCTGACATCTCCACGTGGTTGAATAGCCATGTGTGGAGCCTCTCCACATGCCTTCCAACTTTGTCGATTGGGGTTGCTCTCGATCGGTCCTGGTCATCAAAAGCTCCGGCTTCTCCCAGGACCTAGAAGTTTGGTCCCACCAGTATCAGTTCAACTCTGAAACCCACACCACTACATAGGACAGACGCGCAGTCAACGCAAGCCCTTCAAGCATGACCGCCACGAATGAATTTTAAGTTGCGACGGGTCCACAGCACTTGAATTGCTTCGTTTTGGAACACACGCACGCCATTCTTCTTTATGTGGATGAAGCACGCAGTCATTTACGTCGAGACTCGCTGTGAAGCCACCTGGGGCTCTGACGTGCCCTTACAACACGCTGCTGTTTCGACTGTCATCAGCGTTTTCCAGCGGGGCTTTGTGGAGTGCATGTAATCTCCAGCCAAATAATACTGTTTGGTTGTCGAGCATTGCTCTGCCGTTCGTTACTACACGATGCAAGAATCCACCTGGTAATTATAGGCGACCGAGGCAGGCGGTCCATGGCCGTGCTCACTCTCGAAAACGCCGCGCCAAGTGGCAAAGTCTCCATTCTAATTCCTAATGGCCCCCGTCACCGATGCTCCTCTGACACTGCATTCACGGATACAAGAAAGTTTCGATGGTCTCCAGTGTGTGGACCTGGTGGAGTGTCCTGCTTCCGGTCAACTATATGTCGACAAGCACACCCTTATGACTTCCTCCACCAACGAAGGCCGCAATGCTAGTGCTGCTGCATTGCACGAATTGGACCTCCACCTTTCGGTTCGAGACGCCGAGAATGTGGTCAAGTTGGAACGGCATTTGCTGCAAGGTGAAAGACTCCACCTACTGCACGAACACTGCGCCCGCGGCGACCTGCTTGAGATCATGCAGCAAGAACTTCGCCTTCAGACGGCTGGCGTGCCAGCTCACAGCTCTTCGATGATGACCTGCACCGACGCTGGGAGACGCCGTGTTTTCACTGCTGTGCTGCGAGGTGTGCAGGCTCTCCACTGTGCCGGAATCGCGCACTTGGACCTGTCACCGGAAAACGTCTTCATCACGGAATCGGGCGCTGTGAAAGTCGGGGACCTGGGTCACGCCCAGCGATTCAAGCACGACCGACCAAGCGTCCAGGTCGTGCAAGTTGCCAAGGACGCCTATGCTGCACCGGAGCTGCTCTCTCGCAAAGAGGTGGAAGATGCACGTCAAGCTGATGCCTGGGCCCTGGGTGTCATCCTGTGGACAATGTGCACCAAGCGTGCTTTCGTGCGTCGCTCGTCCACTGACAGCGACAAGCTCTTCTGCCGCATGACTGAACGTGGCACGGCTTTCGCTCTTCAGGAGACTGGGTTGCTCTCCCAGATGCCGGCGGGAATGGTTGGCTTGTTGGCTGGTCTCCTCGATGTTAACCCCAAATCAAGATTGACGGTGACCGCAGCTTTGCAGCATCCGTGGGTGAAGCAGGACTCTGCAACAAATAAGCAGCAGTCTCGACGGAAGTCCATCGGCGACATGTTCAAGAAGAAGGGCGAGGAGTTGATGAAGAAGCACCAGCGCCCAACCGAGAAAAAGTCGCGAGGTCGCACTGCAAGTGCTGAGATCGCACTCGAGTCAACGCGTGTAGCCTTGACGTCCCGAAGTGTAGCTTAGAAACCTACTACCATTCACTCGTGTCTATCATAGCACTATAACACGCTCCTTTCGAGCGCAGAGCCCAACTATAAACGGGATAACATGAAACGAACGAACTCTCTAAGCCGTCGCCTTGATCAACTCCAGTCGCAGACGAATCCTCCAAGTTGTGCTGTCTTTCGACCGAGCTTGGCAAGATCGAGACCGGCGGGGAGCTCCGATGCGTCGACACTTCCTCTTCGCTGAGGATGAAAAGGAACGGAGTGTTGGCGAGGGCAAGACCAACCTGCTACGACTATGGCACAATCGACGAAATGCAATGATGGGAGGTGACGAGTCTGCCAACGGGGGCGACACGAACGCATGGATGGCTCGTGAGTTGACGCTGCTTTGGGATTTAGCCAAGCCCATGAATTCCTGCACTTTGCAGCGTGACGGATACGTCGATTTTTTCGCTCGAGCTGGAAAGGCACTAGTACTTTCGTTGTCAACCGATGCGGTTGCGATCCTCGCAGCTCGACGTGACTGGGAGTACGATTTAGAAGGTGTCGGTAGTGTCAACGAGTCTACTAAAGCAGCTTCAAGTCTGGACAATGAGGTAATGTCAGCCGAACAATTCCGCGAGGCAGTCATGCAGCTCGCAGAGATTATACTGCCAGTCGAGAGTTCGCCCAGCGTTTTCGCGACCTTCTTTCGGGATCTGCGCAACTCTGTAGCGGAACTTGCCGTCTCTCCTTCTAGCAGTGAACCGGAGCAAGGTGAGACCAATTCCGCGGAGCCGGTTGACCGCTTCACGCTTCGACCATTGAACCGCATCCCAAAAATTGCGAATGAAGCCTTCCTGCAAAAGCTTCCGCCATCAAGCGATGCGTTACGAAGTATCCGAGGGCTTCAACCTCCTGATCAGCGTGAAGTGTCACTCAAGCAGCTTCTTCTGTGCTACAACCCAAGGAAATTCTCACTCACCCGTGCTTTTCCTCAAAAGAGGGGCAGTGCCATCAAAGTAACAGAGGAAGCCAAGACCGGTACCGTTGATAGCCCGCCACCCGACGTCGAAGACGATATGGCGGTGGCAAAACGTTTGCATCTGGAACTTGTGGGCTCTATTGGCTCGGGAGCTACTCCCGTACGAGGAAGAAAACTCCACCGTGAGACTACAGCTCATTGGAATCCTGAGGATGCACTCATTGCTGCTCTGACCGAGTTTCCTGCCCTAAGAGTTGCGGTGGTGGGGCCACCTGGGTGTGGCAAGACTCGGCTTACCCGTGTGCTAGCACGACGACTTGGACTGAAGTATTTGTCTCTTGATGGGGTTATTCAGCGCGCTGTTGACCGCAAGCTCCGAATACGCCGACGTCGACCTGCAGTCGTCGCCCCTGTAGAAGGGGAAGACTCAAGTGTGGAGACACCTCCCGTGACGGAGACCACGGAAGTAGATGAAAAAATCGATACTGAGAACGCTGATGAGGACGAAGCCATGAATCGGGTTTTTCGAGACGAGGATCTTGATGCTCTTTGTGCAGGAGGTGTGGTTACTCGGAGCACAGCACTTGATCTGTTTCGACTGGAAGCCACTCGTTCTTTACTCGGTACGTTGCTGCAGTTTTATCGAGGAGGAGCCCAAATCGAGTCTCACCTTACCTTCTTGTAGCTGGCGTTGGCGTGATTATGGACGATGTCTACCCATGTGAGCTGTCAATTTCAGATGACCCTAGACACAGCATAGCAGTAGACTACTTGGTAACCCTCACAGCACTTCCCATCGAGATAGGGCACCAGTTGCAAGGCTCACGATTTGCACCAGCAGCGGGTCGTCTGTACTCAGTACGAGAACTTGCCACTTTGAAAGCAATAAACGCTGAGGAGTTGGTT
This sequence comes from Phytophthora foliorum, assembly GCA_024679135.1. Classification (NCBI taxonomy): domain Eukaryota; phylum Oomycota; class Peronosporomycetes; order Peronosporales; family Peronosporaceae; genus Phytophthora; species Phytophthora foliorum. The sequence continues at coordinate 13,118 of JAHWLE010000329.1, read as the reverse complement.
GCTGGAGGCTTCGCCGATTGTCTACAACCACCGAAGAAGCCAGAGGTTGAGGTCGAAGAACTTCAGGAAGCTAATGATGGTGCTGAAAACGGTGACGCCGAGGCTAGCAACGAAGGCGATGAGCCTTCTCCTGAGGAAAATGACGAGGAAGGAGACGGAAATGCAGGGCAAGCTCTGTCAGAAGAACCTGTGCCACCACCGGAACCAACTCCTGCCGAACGCAACGAGATCGAAGCTCCCAGAGAACCCACTTTGCCGTTTGGTTCAATAGCGATGGCAAAAATCACCAAGGGATACCACGAATATGTGACGCGAATGCAGCGAGAACTTTTAACACGTCGAGCTGCCGACTCAACGGAAAAGCGATCAAAGTATCATTTGCTGGTGGTTCTGGCAACTCAATCTCTCAATGTAATTCGAGACCACTGCATCCAGGCGATCACGGGTGTACGTAGATGCTAGTAGTTGTGCGATTGTTTTTCGTTTCTTGACATTCGGCGTGTTTGTGTTTTGGTGCTGTATACACTTTGTTAGACGTCCCTAGGCCTCTCGCGCTTTAGTACGTCGCGTGAAGCTTGTCCAGTATCTCTGCCGGAGGATTTAAATGGTTCTAGCCGCGCTGAAAAAGTGAGGTGGCTACTCTACGGAGACTGGTCCGCGCTTCTTGATGCCGAAGCGAGCCTCACCACCGAGTCGTTCGCACGACTACCAAGACGTGACGCAAAACGCCGATTGCTCGCGAAGTGGCGAGAGTTTTGTCCTGTAGTGTCGAGTTCGGTTGGTGCTCTGACACTAGGTGATCCTGAGTTTGCAGCCTGCTACTCCGGTCGGATCTACCTGTTGGCTTCACGAGAAGCACGGCTTGCCTTCTGCTCACATCCACTGCAATTCTTGCTTCGAGAAATTCCGGTTCCGTCCAAGTGTCGGAACTTCTGGCTCGTGACCACAGGCGCAAGGGATGTCGTCACGCCTTCATACCTAGAGACACTTGAGGCTGGGCTCCATGTGCAGACTGTGAGTACTTCAAAGTTGCTCAAAACTTCGCCAAGCATAGCGATGGAAATGCGTCTCATGAGCGGCCAAATTGTATCCTCTGTTGAAGCTGCAGCGATAGCCTCCGAGGCTGTCAAAACATTGGTGGCAAAACAAAGCGCGTCGTCTGGGTGGATGATCACGGACTTACCACTTACGCGTGATGTCGCTGCCGTACTGTTCGAACACGGATGTGTCCCCGATGCAATATTGCTGCTGGACAGGGAGGTCGCCGGTGCTCAAGAAGATGGCGAAGGAAGTAGTGGAGACATCGTTAGTGCTTTATCTGCACTGCGACGTCAACAGTTCCAGGCTGAAAAGGCAGGCGCTGAGGAAGTCGCACAAGGAGTTGGAGGCGCCACTCGAGTGATAACATGCCCATTGTTCCGTCAGCCGAGTGACACCTTGGCAGCCATTGAGCGGGAGCTTAATCCAATCGCGCCACGTCTGGACAGGATCGAAGACGGACATGCTCCAGAGCTGGTAGATGAGTACGACCCAACTGCCATATTTTCCTCACCACTTCCGGAAAATGACGAGGACAACGAAGGAAAATCCGCATCAACTCCAGAGGAAGGAGAAGGTGAAGTGGATGTCGTCGACCCTGAAGCAGCAGCTCAAGTCGAAGCAGCAAGAAGTAGAGCTCTGCAGCTTCAGGGGGAGTGTGGACGCTTTTGTCCGGTGACTTGGTGCACCCGTGGCTTGTTGATACCTGGACTTCCATCCAGCGTTTGTTTATTCCGCCAGAAGTTCTATGCCTTCGCTGGAGAACAGGAGCGCCATGCTTTCGAGCGAAATCCAGCTGCCTTCATCCCAAAGGGACCTAGATCAACTATAAGCTTCGTGCCATGCGTATTGGTGCTTGGTGTTCGAGGTTCTGGACGTGGCCGGGTCGCTGCAGCACTTGCCCAGTCTCAATCGAAGAAAGTTGATCCCCTCGTGGAATATCTCAATGTGGACTTGGCCGCTGTTGCAAATGGTGCAGAACGAAGACGACTCCTAGAGGAACTCAAGCCGGAAGAAGCACGCATGACTTCAGAGGAAATGTTTGTCGAAACCCTCCAGGTCGAGCTTAAACGTCAAGAACCAGCACCCGAGAAAGCTGTAGCGCATATTATCGCTGGATTGGGGACAGAACCTTCACGCATCCCAACCACAGCGATGCTGGAGATGTGTTTCAAGCACGGATTCTTTCCGGCACTTGTGGTTCCGCTGACAGTGTCGGAGGATGACATTGTGAACACCTTGTTAGATCGATGGGCCACCAGCTTACCGGCACCTCGCCGAAAACTAGCTTTCATGCGAAAGAAAGAGGTTGGTGCTGACGATGAGGTCGATGCTAGCCCCGAAGACGAAGTTGAGGAAGAAGAACCACCGATCGACCTGGAAGCAGCACGTGACGAAGAGAGTACTCGACTGCACGAACAATTCGTGGAGGACCAGAAGATTCTGGATGAGGCTATCGCCGGACTCCGAGCTCGAGGTGTCAGGATCTGCAACCCGGTAGACGCTGCCGGTGCTTCAAGACAAACCATAAAAAACGTGAGACGTATCCTAAACAACTTTATGGCAGGACGGGAGACTCTTCTCGAGCACTGCGAAGTGCTCGACATGGCAGCGGGGAGCACAATGCAGCGGCTACTAGCATCAGGAGAACTTCTTGTTGGCAAACATGGACTTGCCTGCCCCGTGACAGGGCGTACCGATTCCTTATCGGCTGCCTCTGTGAAGGCTGTAGTGCATCGAGACCAGCTCTACTTTCCACGGTCACGTGAGGCTCGTTGTGCTTTCATGGCTTGTCCGTCACGCTACTTGGATAAAGCTAGTCTTCCACCAAGGCATCAACTGACTTGCTGTGTGGCAGGACCTCCATTTTCAGGCAAGACGCGAGTCGCTCAGGAACTTTCAAACGCGCTTGGATTGGTCTATGTGTCTCCTCAAAACGCAATCGAATGGGTGATGCAGTGTCAGGGTGGCTCAACGCTGCGGCATCGGCTGCAGAAGATCACAGACCAGCAGCATAACCCGCTTAGTGATGCAGATGCCACGCATGAGGCTATATGTGTTCGTCTTCGCTCTTCAGAGTGCCAGACACGTGGTTGGGTTCTTGACGGGTATCTATTGCAGCGTCATGAGCTGCAACCCAGTCTTCTACATCCTGGTTCTTCAGATGCTTCATCGCAAAGTATTCAACCAGACATGCTCTTCATTTTGGAATGCAGCTTCCAGAGTGTTTGGAAGAATCATCACACTCACGTTGACAGGAATGAGCTTCGAGTGGCATTTACACAATGGCATCAACACCGTCTAGAACTGCTAGACGTTTGGACTCGACGCTATGGTTGCTTCCACGTTCGGCAACTCGACAGCTCCAGCAATTCGCTCTGGCACGTAGCTGCACAAGCACAAACATTTCTCAAAGAGCAACAGCAGTTGGCATCATACCACACCAGGGCGATGACATCCGATCGAGCAGCCCGTTCATTAGGTGTGATGCGCACGTACGAAGAGCTCCAGGGGCGCCAACACATTATTTTCCAGACGTTCTGCCCTGTCGAGCTGCGTGCAGGGAAGTTTTACAACTCTCGTCATTCAAACCGTGATCTATGTGTCGACTTCCGAGGCTGCAGTTTCTGGTTTGGAAGCGAGCAAAACCTTGAGCAGTTCATTGACAACCCTGAAGCCTTCGTTGGGTATTTACCTGACCAAACTCCACTTCAACGGGAGGAAGAATCGTGGCCTACGCAAGAAGAAGCAGAAAGTGAGGCACAAACTCTTGTCGCTAAGGCACCAGTGAACGCTTCGCTGGTGAGTCTGCTCACCGTGCCAGACTGTGACTTCCCAGAAATGAAAGGCTATTGCCCGGTTACATTCGCGTTGGGCTCGGGCGCCAGAGATTGGACTTCACTCCGTCACGGCAGTGTTTTCTTCCGCGCATCGTACCGCTCAAAAGTTTATTTCCTCGTCTCGGAGGAAGCACGCCGTAAATTCTGTGCTGAGCCCTCTCGATACGCGTCACAAAGTCTGCCGGTCAAGTTGCCACCCCAGGTGACACTAGCCAAAAGCTACCCAGGTCAATTGGAGCAGCACCTTGGTGCTGCACTCAACGAAGTACTGCTTGCGCTGGGTAGTGAGCGTCCTAAGTTTCCGCAGATGTCGATCCGTGCCTCGGCATGCGTTTATCTCGCTCTCTCACTCAAAACCTTGCAACGCAGATATCAATTGAACGTGAAGCCTGACCCACGCCCATCTCGAGACGAAGACGAACCGGACGAAGAGCAGAAACAACGACTGGAACGAAGAGAAGAGCAAGCCGAGCGGGATGCGATCGCACGGCGTGACGCTTTCGTGCGTGACTGCCGACTTGGGGAACAGCTAAAGGCTGCTTCCACACCGGCACACACTCCTTGTGGCTCTGGCGCTAAGGTTGCACGCAGCATGCGTGCAGCTCAAGACTCACAGGCGGACAATGAAACGGAGAACAACAACATCTCAGTAGGACTAGCCAACGAAGAAGTTGAACAGCTTCGTCATCGGTTCGATGCTATTGTCTCCGGGAGCAGCAGTGCTGATAAAACGCTGTCAACAGACCCTCGCTCAGCACGAACCCACGCCAGAGCTGCATTCCTCGAGTACACTAAACCTTCCACAGCAAGTTAGCAAGATCAGAAAGATGACGAACAACACTTCAACGTATGCATCAAACAAACCTGTTGAATTTGAACAACAAAATGCATATCTACCTTGTCCTTCGTCTCAGTTGCGCAGCAGAGGTGTCGACTCGGTCACGTCAATCGCCACATGATCCTCTAGCAGGCCCCAGTCACCACCGAAAGGCGGCTTCCAAAGGTTAAGCAGAAGTGAAAACAGGATCACGGGCACAGACGATAGCAGCTCCGACAGACCAGCGAGGGCCGGGGGGATCCAAATTCCGAGGGGCCCATACAGCGCACCGCAAGCCACAGGCATCATGATCAGATTGTACATGAACCCCCAAGCGAAATTGTGCTTAATGCGCCTGTTGGTTGCGCACGAAAGCGCTCGCGCATTCAGTAGGTCGCGCAGATCGTCCTTGACGAGCACGACATCAGCAGCATCGAGGGCCACATCCGTTCCGGCTCCAAGCGCCACACCTACATCCGCTGTGGCTAGAGCTGGTGCGTCGTTCACGCCGTCGCCCACGAAAGCTACGCGCAGGCCAAGACTCTGGAGCAAGCGTACCTTGTCCACTTTTTGATGAGGAAGACTTTCGGCCAGTACAGAGCCTTCTGGCACACCCAGCGCAGTCGCTACGCTCATCGCTGTCCCACGCTGGTCGCCTGTTACAATCCATGGCTGAATACCTTCGCGCTTCAGGTGCTCGATAACACGTTTGGCTTCCGGGCGTGGAGTATCTCGGAGCGCGATAGCGGAAAGCAACTCGCCATTAACAGCCAAGAAAACTACGATGCACCCTTGTGACTGGAAACGCTGATTCGCCTCGATGAACTCTGCATGGACCGGCAGAGAGCCTGAGCCACCGTAACTCTGCTGCTTCAGCCACGTGAGCGAGCCGAGGCGTACGTCAGCACCGTTCACAGTGCAACGCACACCACATCCTGGAACCGCCTCAAACGCTTGTGCTTCGTCGACTTGTAAGGCTTGAAGTCGAGTCTGAGCATGTGAAACAAGTGCTTTGCCGATCGAGTGCTCACTACCGCTCTCTGCTGCAGCCACAAAGCGCCAGAGCTGGTTTCCATCGAAATCATCGCGCGGGGTGTAGAATACACCAGCAACTCCAAGACGTGCCGTAGTGAGCGTTCCCGTCTTATCAAAGACAACAGCATCAACCTCTTCCAGCGCTTCAAGTGCGCGGCCGCCCTTAAAGAGTACACCCACCTGCGAGCCTTTTGTTGTCGCCACCATCACTGCTGTTGGGACTGCGAGACTAATGGCACACGGGCAACTAATAACTAGCACCGTGATCGCGAAGCGTAGCGCAAACGGGAAAGGAGCCCAGCCCTGCGTATCCACGTGACCATGCTTAGCGAGCGAGTACCAGAGCATGAACATGCATCCGGCCAGAATGATGATAAACGTGGTGAAGTAAGCAGCCACAGCGTCCGCGATACTCTGACGCACACCGCGTGAAGCCTGAGCCTCCCCAACAAGACGCACCATTCGCGCCAGCATGGATTCGTGAATCGTATGTGTCACCCGCACGGTCAGGACACCTTGCGAGTTTATGGACCCACCAATTACAGTAGCTCCCGGTTCCTTGGGAACCTTGCGAGCTTCACCCGTTACCATCGACTCATCCACAGAACTGGCACCTCCCACAACCACGCCGTCCGTAGGAACTCGCGTACCGGGAAGCACTTTAAGTAAGTCGCCATGCTCCACAAGCACCACGTCGATGTACAACTCCGTCTGGCCTTCTTCAAGCAGAATAGCAGTTTTTGCCTGCATGCGCAGCAACGCATCTACACTGTTCGAAGCACGCGCCTTTACCAGCGTTTCGATGTATCGACCAACAAGAATGAGAGTAATCAGGAGCACCGTGACTTGAAAGAAAGTCTCCGTCTTCACTGGTGTCTCCACTTGCTCTTGTGGTGGCAATGAGGGCTCTTGCACCAAAGGACCCGCGTTCACAACGTTAGGTGCTTGAGACTTCGCGATAGCTTCTGTCACAACTGTAAAAACAGAAAACGCGTAGGCAGTGCAGGCGCTCAGCGAGATGAGAACGTCCATCGTAACACGTCCGCCGTAGCGCAGCGCAAGGAAAGCGCTTTCGTGAATAGGGAATGCCACTAGGAACAGCGCTGGGGTAGCGCATGCCAATTCCACAGCGTCTCTGATGCTCAAAAGATTCGCGGTGCCCCATACCCCTGCATCTGCTGGGTTAATGTCTGACGAGGAAAAAAGCGCTGGTAGCACAAACTCGACGAAGATCACCGGCAATGACAACAGACAGCTCCAGAACAGCAAACGCGTAAAGCGCCTCACTTCTTCCTCTCCTGCGCGAACCGATGGCGCCCGCGGACTTGAGGCTTGAATGGGGAATCCTAGCTCGTGCGAGAGTCGCCGCACAATTTTACGAGCACCCGTGATATCCGGGTTGTACTCAATTAGCAATGCCTTACTTGATGGGGCCGATGAAGTGGGTCTTTCACTAACATCTTCAGCCGAAGCGACACCAGCGATCTCAAGAACCAACTTTTTGGCGCGCGGCGCACTTTCACACTGCCCAAGGTGCAACACGATGCCCACGAGGTCGTCACTAGAGAGCACACTCGGTTCGAACCCCAAAGTAGCCACAGTCTCTTCGATGGACTTCGCCGTCACTAACAGCGGATCAAACTGAAAGATACCGCGACTCGTAAGCAGGCTCACATTCACGTCCACAACACCACGCTGCCCGGCCATGAACTTCTCGATACGAGTGCAGCAGCCACTGCATGTCATGCCACTGATGTTGAGGCGGAGGATCTCCAACGACTCGGTCGTTTTCGTCTTCCTACCCGAGCTGTCTAGATTTGACCGGTGCTTCTCGAGGGTAGCCCCACGATCATTGCGGAACTGTACTAAGCGTTTCAAGAAGCTGGGAGACCGCTCTGGAAGTGACAGGTCCTTCGCTTTCGACGAACAGCATCCCGAGCTGGACGGCTTTTTCTTGTCTCTCAGGGACGAGCAGCAACCATCAGATTGTGTCTTGGACGCGTCGGATGAGCAGCAACCAGACGTCTTCGGCTCTTTCGTAGAAGTACAAGAGCCCTTGGCTTTGCTCTTTATCTCGCCAATTGAAGCCTTTGACGAGCAGCAGCCAGCCGACTTTGGCTTCTCCTTAGAAGCGCAGCAATCATCAGGCTCGGTCGCAATCTCGGCAGTCGTGGACGAGCAGCAACTGGACTCGTCAGCGACCTTTTCCTTCTTGGACGAGCAACAGCTCGACTTCTTTGGCTCTTCCTTTGAAGCGCAGCAATCGTCAGGTTCAGTCGATACTTTCGGCGTCTTGGAGGAGCAGCAACCAGCGCCACTGGCAGCGTCCGACGGGCAGCATCCTGACGTCTTCTCCATCTTCGAAGAGACCGCCTCTGCAACGTCCACAACCTCCTCCACGGTCTCTCCTTCTCCCCCACAACAGCCGTTAGCACAGTCTGCCCCGCTCTCCGTCTCCTGGCTGCCGCACGTCTTGTCTGGCGTCTCCTGGACCGAATCGCCGCTGGAGGAGCAGGACGCCGACGTCTCCCCGCTGTCGCTCTTGCCGCCAGGATCCTGCGCCTCCAGTACCACGGGTTCCGCCACAGCGAGCGCTCGACGAGCCTTGCGTTTGCCCATTTGTCACTTGTCCGGTGCGTTGAAGACTGCTGCGAGCTAAAAGGCTGCAGCCCAAAATTGAAGTTACTGATGCAGCAACTTCGATTGCTGCAGCAACTTGGGAAGCGCAACTTAAACGGGAGGATGATGGACTGATTACATGATCTTACAATAATCGAACCGGTTAAAATTATTGAGTGAACCGTGTCGGTATGGTACATTGTACCATACCACGGTTGTGTACACGACACCAACCTGTGGTTGGCTGTGGATGGCTCGGCCGGTCTTTCGTGCCCGACCACCGCTCAGTTCTTTTCAGACAGGTAAGACGCGCAAGTGGTAGCTCTTGTACGCTCCAACGCGTCTAACGTTGTGGCTTGCTCGCTCAGGTATATTCATCACCATGCCCGCTACCAAGACGCAGAACGTGGTGCTCGCTCGCGGCATCAACGCCATCTCGGCCAACAGCCTCTCGAAGAAGAACGGCCGTGGCAAGGTCGTGAAGAAGGGCGGCGACAAGAAGGTCGTGGCCAAGAAGGCGTCCACCAAGAAGTGGTACCCGGCCGACTACATCCCGAAGCCTCTGCCGTCGGCTAAGACCAAGCGCAACAGCGTCAAGACCGCCAAGCTGCGCAAGTCCATCACCCCCGGCTCGGTCCTGATCCTTCTGTCGGGCCGCTTCCGTGGCAAGCGTGTGGTCTTCCTCAAGCAGCTGGCTTCGGGCCTGCTGCTCGTGACGGGTGAGTTGCACGTCTCCTATTGGCAGAAATCTACCTGCAAAGATCGACGGCATTCCGATGATGCAAACTTGACACTTCGAGAGGCGCTCTGTCGTCCCCTTCCAACGTTCGCCCCTGCCCTCAAGCTTCGTACCTCGGCGCTGCATCCCGATAGCTTCCTTGTATGAGGTTTGGTTACGGTACGTCGGCTCGGGGTACGCGGAACAACGATGTGGGTATGGGTGGATGAGGAAGGGGTGTCTTTTTGCCGAAGATCCATCAGATTATGAGACCTGAGGAATGCCGGCTTTAGATCTTCTATCTTGAGTGAGATAGTGGCGTTCTGAACGCACTTGCTGACGACGATTTGTGATGTTGATGTGTTGCAGGCCCCTACAAGGTCAACGGTGTGCCCCTCCGTCGTGTGAACCAGTCGTACGTGATTGCCACGTCGACCAAGGTCAACATTGAGGGCCTGGAGCTCCCTGCCATCGACGATGCCTACTTCGCCAAGGAGAAGGCCGCCAAGAAGAGCAAGGAGGAGCAGTTCTTCGCCCAGTCGAGCGCCGTAAGTTTTTGTTTTACTCTGTTGATATCCCACGTGAGCGTCGCTTTATCGAGACCACTACACACAATTCGTCCACATCCAGCAAGTGAGGTGTTCAGTAATTGGAGAATGGGATTGACGAACCCTGTGGGATCTCTCTCGTTCTCCGGTAAAAGTTCACTTACTTGCGTGGCGAATTTGGTGGGAGGCCTGAATGTCTTCGACGTTCATCGCTTCCTGCCGCACCATATGAGCGCTTGGGATCGCTTGCTTCGGCACATAAGCTCCCTATAAGATACTGACCGTGTTTACGTTATATCGCTTAGGCCCCCGTTATCTCGGAGCAGCGCAAGAAGGACCAGAAGGCTGTCGACTCGGCTCTGATCAAGAAGCTCGACGCCGAGCCGTTCCTGAAGGCTTACCTGAACGCTAAGTTCTCGCTGACCAAGAACGACCGTGCCCACGCCCTCAAGTTCTAAGTGCGCTCTTGCTATCCTGTGTAGCAGTGTGATGTGCGAGGATTGAGATAAGGACAGCAACCAATATACCTGATGAACTTATCACCAAGCTAGAGGAGTGTTCAGCTTTGATTGCATTGGATTTACCCTAGAATCTCATCAAGTAAATCTTGGAGCAAAGTATTCTCACTTTTGCTTTCTTGTACTTCGTCTTCGTCGCTGTTTTCTTCCGATGAGCATTTCCTTGTCGAATAAAGACCGGTGCTTTCATTGTTGCCTTCGTTTGCAAGCGTGCTGTAGCTAGAGCTTTTTTTCACCATGAACGAACCACCGCTTGTCTGAATCGAACCGGTACATTTTGCATCTGCTATCTCGTCGCAAGCAGCGCCACGAGCACTGACAAGTGAAGAGCCCCACTCCTGGTGCCGCGTGTGTGTTTGGTATCGGTCTTTGGCTGTCCACTCTCGTCGCGATGACATGCCACCAGCAGCAGCCCAATGCTCCACTGTAGATACAGGGATTTCCTCTGACTTCTTCGAGCACAGACTTGTCCTTCCAGTATAACTAGAGTAGCCTCCCATAGCTTTGTGATCGTTCCGTAGCGGCAACACGGGTACTTCTTCCTCGTGCAGCACTAACGTAGGTACCATTAGCGTTGGCCGTGCCAGTGGCTGGTCGAAAAAGCGGTGTTGAAGAGCTTGCGCCGCTGTGAGACGTCGACTCGGGTCAAGTTGCAGTAGGTCTTGGACAAGTTGAACCGCTGAGGATGGTGTGCCGGGCGGTAGAAATCGACTCCATGATACAGGAGAGCATTTGGGGAATCGCATCTGCATATGAGAGGCCATTGCTGCACCTTCAGGCCACGTCTCCTTGGTCGGTGTACCTAGAACCTTGCAGATGCGGTAGAACTGATCAGCCTCTGATGTCCCTGGGAAGAGCGGCGTACAAATCAGTAGCTCGACCATGATGCAGCCGCAGGCCCACATATCAACGGGGCTGTTGTACGTTGTTGAGCGCAGTAAGAGTTCTGGCGCGCGGTACCATCGCGTAGCCACGTAGTCTGTAAACGGCGGTCGCGACCGAATTTCTCGTGCTTGGCCCAAGTCAGCGATCTTGAGTGTATCATTGTGGCACAACAAGTTCTCGGGCTTAATGTCGCGATGGAAGAATCCGTGCTTGTGCATGTACGCTAGGCCACTGAAAAGCTGGTACATTATCGAACGGATCTGCCCCTCTGAGAACCATGGATGCGGGGGTACCGAAGACCATGACGAACTGGTAGTGTCAGAGTTTAAGCTTGGATCACTTCCAGCACCATTTGAGTTGGAACTTCCAAGGGTTTTGAAGTTGCGCATGGCCCGAAAAAGTGACGTCTCCATGTACTCGAACACGAAGTAGAGCTCCTCCTTGTCTCGAATGACCTCTTTCAGAAGCACGATGTTTTCATGGCGTAGCACGCGCAGCGACTTCAATTCGCGTAGCTGGAGACACTCCTCCCACGTGGGGAACAACGCCTTGATCTTCTTTACAGCGACTATTTCATGGGTCTTGACGCTACGCGCACGCGACACTTCTCCGAAAGCGCCATCACCAACCCGGTCCAACATTTCATAGCGGTTCATCTTGCCAGGACTGCCCCTTGGCCCAAAGACTTATTGACCTGCACCTTATTATAACCAGAAACGATAATAGCATGAAAGTTCAAAATCATTTCGTGTTTCAGATGCGGCTTACACTGGTTCTATGATGATTTGGTGAGCTTGCCGTAGCTTTCGATCATCCAACGGAGTGTGCGAGCTACCGTATCAATGTCGACTTTGTGGAGCGCGCTGTGTAAATAAGATAAACCATGGTTAGATCCCAATGAAGAAGTGGAAAGAGTATGAAGGCGGGCGCAGTTATACCTGACAGGGAGCACAGCTAGATCGGTGGTCTGGCGCAGCTTGTTGAAGTTTTCTTCCGCGCCTGCATCATGGTAGCACAACGTCTGAGTGAGGTTGCTAAACACAGAGTAAGTTTTCCTTCAGTACCTTGCTCATCCATCTTGTTGGCAACGATCAGGGACGGACGCGACGAGATTCCTGGAGCATACAGCTCCAGTTCTCTTTGAAGATGAGTGAAGTCCTCCAGAGGATCACGCCCCTCCGAACCCGCAGTATCAAGAACATACATCAGAATCTGTGCAATCACCGCCGCACACACACGCGGGTTAGCTCATCGCCCAGGTAGTGGAGACAGATCAACGATACATACCTTTGTACGCTCGATGTGGCGCAAGAAATCGTGACCAAGACCAACATTGCGGTGGGCACCGTCAATAAGTCCAGGGATGTCAGCCACACTCAAGCGGAACGTGTCTGGGAACTCCACAATACCCACGTACGGGTGAAGCGTGGTAAAGGGATAAGGCGCAATCTCAGGCGTCGCACGACTGAGAACGCTCAACAAGGTAGACTTGCCCGCATTCGGGTAGCCTACCAGACCTACATCGGCAATGGTCTTAAGCTCCAGCTCATAGTATTGCGAGGCACCCGGGTGACCCGTCGTCTTGTTCTCTGGCATGTGCTTGCGCAGCCGTCCGAACTTGGTCGTCTTGCCCGCCAGGATACGATTACCCAATCCAGGTTTTCCGCCTTTGGCAGCAAGGAACGTCGCGCCAGGCTTGTCCAGATCGCACACAACTTCCATCTGGTCCACAATCTCGTACTCGCCGTTTTCCAGTTCGCGTTCGTAGCGCTCCACGCGCTTGACGAGTGTGCCACACGGCACCTTCACGTGGCAATGCTTGCCTCTCCTCCCAGCGGAATCATTTGCTGCACAACATCCACACACGAGTCCGTAACGTGTAAAGTATTTGCAACACAGAAAGCAGTTCCTTGCACGTACGCATGCCGTTGGTTCCAGCGCCTCCCCTGAAGTGGTGCGTGGCGTTCCCCAAGTTCTGCATCTTGTCGGAGGCTTCGATCACGACGTCTCCTCCGGCGCCGCCGTGTCCGCCATTGGGTCGCTTGCGCATGGCCGACTCGGCGAAGAAACTGGCGCAGCCGTTGCCTCCGTGGCCGCCCG
>JAHWLE010000328.1:5847-26548 GCA_024679135.1 Phytophthora foliorum | reverse complement strand
GCGCTGGCACCGCATGCGCGGCTTCGACGTGCGCTGGCTGCCAGGCCTGGACCACGCCGGGATCGCGACCCAGAGCGTCGTGGAGAGGAAGCTGCTCCAGGAGCGGGGCCTGTCCCGCTACGATCTGGGACGGGACGCGTTCGTGGACGAGGTGTGGCGCTGGAACGAGCAGTTCGGAGGCAAAATCATGACCCAGCTCGACCACCTTGGCGCGATGGTGAAGAAGGACGCGTCGTACTTTACGCTGGACGACACGAGGTCGCAGGCCGTGGTGGACGCCTTTGTCAAGCTGCACGAGAAAGGGCTGGTGTACAGACGACGAAGGATGGTGAACTGGTGTCCGACGCTGCAGACGGCCATTTCCGATATTGAAGTGGATTCCGAGCAGCTGGACAAGGCCACCAACAAGATGCTGCCCGGGAGAGACAAGGCCGTGGAGTTTGGCGTCATGCACAGGTTCAGGTATCAGGTGGCGGACTCGGACGAGTTTTTGGAGGTGGACACGACACGGCCGGAGACCATCTTTGGTGATGTCGCGGTGGCCGTGCACCCTGAGGATCCGAGGTATAAGAAGTTCCATGGGAAGGAGGTGGTGCATCCGTTCTCACACGAACGGATTCCAATTGTGACGGACGACCTGCTGGTGAATATGGAACTTGGCACAGGTACAGACGCAGTGGTATGAAAAATTCCATGGAAGAAGTGTTTGGACTGATGATTTGATGTTTTGGATGAAAAGGTGTCGTGAAGGTGACGCCGGCACACGACCCAAAGGATTTCGAGTGCGGCCGTCGTCACGAACTGCCGGAAGTTGAAGTGATCGACAAGTACGGAAAGCTGTGTGGCAACATTGGTCAGCAATTTGTGGGAATGGACAGGTTCGACGCGCGTCAACGTGTTGTCGAAGAGCTGCAGGAAATGAATCTTTATGTGGAAAAGGTACGATGCAATACTCGTTGATGAATCATACGCGGAAGTCGTATTAATTCTGTGTGGCATTGCAGCTTGACCACCCGACTGCATTGTCGATCTGCTCGCGTTCAGGGGATATTATCGAGCCGCTGCTGATGCCGCAATGGTACGTGGACTGCGGGGGTATGGCTCGTCGCGCCGCCGACAACGTCCGCAACGGAGTGATGGCTATCGAGCCCAAGTCACACGCACACACATGGTTCTTCTTCCTTGACAACATCCAAGATTGGTGTGTTAGCCGCCAACTTTGGTGGGGCCACCGCATTCCGGCGTATCGCCTGAAACCTGGCACTGCTGGCGCCGCTGATGCTAGTGACCAGTGGTTTGTTGCGGCATCTCTCGATGGAGCCCGACAGAAGGCAGAGGCTGAGCTAGGATGCAAATTGCGGAACGATGATCTTGAGCAGGACGTGGATGTGCTTGACACATGGTTCAGCTCAGGTTTGCTTCCTCTATCGGTTTTTGTAAGTTGCTGCTGAAAGCGTGGACACTCGCGTTGATGTATACTAAGTGGCTTGTTGTGTGTGTATTGTTAGGGATGGCCCAATATGAGCAATGACGACGCTGTAGCGAAGGATCTGAGCTCTAGCTACCCACTGGATGTAATGGAGACAGGCTCCGATATTCTCTTCTTCTGGGTTGCGCGGATGGCCATGCTCTGCGAAGAGGTAAATCCCATTGTTTCTGTGTATTTGCGCGCCGCGGTGTTACACGATGTGTTAACGTTCTGCTGCTTCACCTGTGTAGTTTTCCGGACGAGTGCCGTTTGAGAAGGTGCTGCTGCACCCTATGGTGCGTGACAAGGCTGGTCGCAAGATGTCGAAGAGCCTGGGCAATGTGATTGACCCACTGCATGTAATCAATGGTATTAGCCTTGAACAGCTACTCACGGACTTGCAGGTAAAAATTGCTCTGCGATAGCTCCTGCCGAACAGAATCATCGTTGTCTTTGGGATTTGGACTGACAGGATGGGATGCTTAGGGTGGAAATGTTGGACCGCGGGAGTTGAAGAAGGCTGAAAAGGAGCTGAAGAAGGAGTTCCCGAAGGGCATCCCTACATGTGGTGCCGATGCACTACGTTTCACGCTGGCCTCATACCTTCAACAAGGCCGGCAGATCAATATGGATGTGCAGCGCGTTGTGTCCTATCGCCATTTCTGCAACAAGGTGTGGAATGCGGTGCGCTACGCTCTGCCACTGCTGACGACCATCGAAGATGCGAAGCTTATAGCGGACAGTCCAACAGATCTCTTGCTCTTGCGGGATGATATGACCCTCGCTGATCGCTGGATTATGAGCCGTCTGGTAAGTGTGCAAGTGAGAATGCGCTGTAAACACAGGTATGCTGACCATGTTGTATTGGCTGTTATAGGCTGCAGTGGTGACCGAGGTGAACAATGGAATTGCTGCTAATCAACTGGCGGCGAGCGTTGCAGCCATCCAGAGATTTTTTGTACAGGAGTTGTGTGACGTCTACATCGAGTTCAGTAAACCAGTGTTGTACGGCAACCGTCTGCAGACCAACGAATCTGAGGATGGCGTCGCTCTTGAGCAAGAGCAGCTTGCGCGAAAGCGTAGTGCCCAAGCCACACTGCACCGCTGCCTTGACTACTCCATGCGTCTGCTGCACCCTTTCACGCCCTTTGTTACGGAAGAGCTGTGGCAGCGCATCCGTGACGCGGACCCGCTCAATGCATCGCCAAGCGAGGAGGACGTGGAGACCTCAATCTTGTGCTCCGAGTATCCGGAGGAGGCGCATATGAGCTCCTGGATCGATGCCGATGCTGAAGAGAGGATGGCGGTAAGTTCCTGACTTTTCCTCTTTTCACTATGCAGCAGTTTCTGACCCCCTCTTTGCAGCTGGTTATCGACGTGATCCATGGAATTCGCTCGCTACGTCACACCGTCAAGGTTTTGGCACCGAACGCGGCCCCGGCGGGTGACAGGTACGCTCATTGGGCTTATAGCAGCTTTTGCACTTGGTTTAATCGCACTACTTCTTGTCCATGTTCTGCCATAGCGAGCTCCCCATTGTTCGTATCGTGTGCTCCAACACCACCGTGCACTCCGAGCTGAAGGACACGCAGCGTGACCTCGAAACTCAGTGCCGAGTGCTTGTTGACATCGTTCTCGCTGATGATGGATCATCGCCTTCATCCTCTCCGCACGTGCTCACGCACTCTGTTTCCGACTCCTGCCGAGGTTTGTTTTCTGCTTGCCTTATAGGACGCGGTGCATTCTAACTCTTGCTCGCTTGTGTGTGCACTGACTGATACAGTTATGCTAGCCGTACCGGACGATGCCGAGACGACGCAGCGCGTGGCCAGCGAGATCTTACGATTGGAGAAGCGCGCTTCGAAGAGTGCTTCCGCAGCTGAAGCTCTCGTCCGCCGTCAGCAGGGACCTCACTACGCCTCCAAGGTGCCCGAGCCCGTGCAAGCTCAAGATGCACAGCGCCTCACCCAGCTGCAAACCGACCTGCACGCGGCGGAGAAGAGTTTGGCCGCGCTGCGTGAGCTCCAGCGGCTCTACTAACTCGACAACAGAGCAAACGAAATAGACCCCATCAACCAACATGGAACAAGCTCAAGCAACTACTCGACATGTACTCAAAAAGGTGATCAAGGACACCCGAGAGCTCTAGCATCGCCACTTTCATCCCCACGCCTGACCCGTCATGGCCAGCACCTCCTGGGCGATATCATGGTACATCTGCCGGTACTTGAGCGGCGACGGGAACTTGTGTCCCTCGTCGTGCTCGAACCGGATCCTCCGGGTGGCCGTGAAGCTGCGCACCAGCTTATCCGCCTTGGAGGCCAGCGGGTCCGCCCTCCCGATCACGTGCACTGACGCCACGTCGATGGCTCCGTCCGCCGACGTTTTGGCCATTTCCAGCAGCTGCTGCGTCTCGGGCGTGCGGGGGTAGAAGCCCCCTACCAGCACGCAGGCCTTCCAGGGCACGTGGCCGTAGAGCGACAGGTAGTGCGCGGTCAATAAGGTGGCCACGGCCGCCCCCTGGCTGAAGCCCAGCACGGCGTCCACGGGTCCGAGCGCCTGGATTTGGCCCGTGAGGTAGTCCAGCGAGTGCTCGAAGCCCTCGTAGCGGTAGGCTTCTCCGTTCTCCTCGCGCTTGAGCGCGTCCCACCACTGGTAGAACGGTCCGGCCTTGCCGTAGAACGAGCGCACCAGCTCCGGCGCGGGGCCCGAAGCGACCCACGGCGCGTCGATGTACACCAACTCGGCCTTCGGACCGAAGGCCTGACGGAGCGCCGAGGTCTGGCGCTCTAGGATGCTGCCGCTGGTGCGCCAGCCGTGTAGGCAGAGCACGCGAATGGGCCGCGCCATTTTCGACACGGGAGTGTTCGTTTTTGACAGGATGTCGAAAATACAACCTGTCAAAAATCGTGTGGAAATTTAGAAAGCAAATGCCGAAAATATGAACGTACACTGTAAAACAAAAAAAATAATATCATTATTATACTGCGGATTTTTATTTTTCTGAAAACAATATAGTATATATAATATCCACGGAATCCAATCATCCAGTGGATGCAAGATGTGACTGCTAAATTACGTTATCGCGAAAGCCGCAAGCAAAGTGGTTAATCACACAAAACTGTTCGTTGATTGTCCTCTATGTTTGATTGACCTCCTTTTCCTTGAAGTGAGTCTCAGATATAACGGTGCAGAATACATGTAAGTGGATCAACTTTGAAGCACTTCTCAAATTGATGCTCTGAGTTGATGATTTCATTACGTCTATTTTGCAGCTTAAGCTGCTCATAAGTTTACACTTCCACTCTAACTTTCACTATCTCTAATATGCGAGAGCATTTAGCTCACGTTCAGTCTTGCGTTCAGATCCAAATGTCCACCTTGAGCTGCGTGAGGCATCCACAGCATCAAGGACCCACCTCCGGTGCCCGGAAGACCGAGGAACCCCGGACGCCAGCGATCCAGATACAAAGTCCTGCCACCCAGTGCTGTGACGTTCGACTTCCACTGGGCTTTGCTGCCTGCAGCGACGTCCACTTCGTCGATTTTGTCTCCTCCAGACATGATGTTCACGGTGACGTTCTTGGTGTCGTAGCTGGTGAAGTTAATGATGACTTGGCCGTCTCCTTTCTTCGTCCACGACATGGTACTGTTCTGGAAGGCTTTCTGGATGGTGTTGAGGCCGAGAGTGTCGGGGTCTGTGCCATCATCGATCTCGCCCATGAACTGCGTGGGGCCGCAAATGGATTGGTAGTACTCGGAGAGGAAACTCGAGACACCACTCATATCGAAACCCGTGACGACCCACATGCTGAGACCCTGGTTCACAACCTTGTATGCGTACTCCTTGGCTTTGTAGGACGTGCCGTTATCACTCTTGCCGCTTGTGATCAAGTCGTTAATGATCACACCAAACGTCTTGCGGAGCTTGTCACGCGTCGTGTAGGCGGTCGTCTCGTCGGACTGGGAGATCATCAACTCCATGCAGTTACTGGTCACCATGGCGATGTCCGTTTTCACGAGATTCGTGTCCTGGATCTTCACGCGCAGCTCGTCCTCCGTGATGGCAGGGTTCTGTTCCCTGAGGGCCTCAACTGTAGCCCACGTGCGTTCGACCAGTCCCTGCAAGTCGTGGCCGCACGTCGAGTTGGACTTCAGCGCATCTTTGAGGTATCCAATCTCTCCCTTGGTGATCATCGCGGGAGGAGCCGTGAAGTTGGCTCCCTTGATGAAGGCCATGAATCGGCTCCAGCTAGTGACGAGCTCGTCGTCGTGGGCCAGGACCTGGGACAGGATGAACTGGGTGGACGCCATGATGCGGTCTGCCAGCCACCACTTGGGTCCTGCCTTTCCGCCCAAGCACAGTTTGATGGTAATGGGCAGCTCAACTACAACGGCGTTCGACTGGTACAGCAACGCCAGGATCTTGTCTTGAGAGGCTTGCGGGTCCGAAGTCTGGATCGTGCGGATATAACGAATAATGGCTCGAATCTCACCGACCATCATGCAAGAGCACATGACAGCGATTCGGATACCCTTGGCCATCTCCGAGAACTTGCCAAACCAGTTGTCCATGACGCCGTTGATTCCGACATTAAAGACGGAGCTGACCTTGTAGAAAATCTCGCGACCGCAGTCGTCGTTCTGGCGGATGCATTCCATGCCGCACTCGACCGGGTACTCGATCGGGCACTCGGTCCAGCAGGTGTTCGTCGCTTCATTGCGGTCGTACCCACTTGGGCACACGTCCATGATGTGTGCTTCGCGCCAGCACGCGCTGTCTCCCTGGACCGAGCGTGGACCGACCCAGTTGCGGTACACCGGCACGACGGAGCTCTTGGCTGTGAGAACGGTGGCAATATCGTACGAAGCACCAGACCCGTCCGTGACCGTAGCGGCATAGTTTGACGACGAGCCCGAAGAGACCGTAACAGAAACGTCGTCCACCGACGACACCACCGATGCTCGTGCACTTTTGGAGGACCCCGAAGACTGCGACGACCCCCACGAGCCCGACCCAGAGGACGACAATAACCTGAAGGCGTCAGCGAATGACGCGGAGCCCGACTCCGAAGCAGAGGATGACAGTGCTTCCAAAAGCTCAGAAATCGCCTCACCCGATCCTGATGCACCCAGCGACACAGAACCCGACAGTCCTGCCGACCCAGATCCCCGAATTATCGTAGGCGCAGTCTTTGAAGGCACCCGTGTGCCGTATTTGGTGATGATGACACCGGTCGAGCAAGGTGCAGTGGCGATCACGACCAAACTGGCGAAAAGCGCTTTCAACCAAACCATCTCGCGACTCTAGCAAATGAGCCAAGACAGTGATATTCGCTCGATGCAGCAAATTGAAGAATGAAGTCAACAGGCTGGGGTTCTTTTTGTTGAACAATGGATGGGTCGGTGCGGTTCGGGCGCTGGTTTGCATGGGCTGGACAATGCGACTCGACTAGTACAGCGCGAGATGGTACCTGCCTTTGATTGGGCTGACGTCTGCAATTCTTATCCTGCGGGTCCGCATGTGTTTCCCGTTTTGACAAACAAATCGCCACTTTTTGCGTCATGGTATTACTTTGAAGTAGTTTTCCGTTGGTTCACTTTCGAAATTTCACGACAATTCCCTCTCGCGATGATCGAAAAGCCTGGCAGTTTACTCGCATAGCACAACTGCTGGTGTTTCCCGCGCTGGTTGTGCGCGACGCAACGGCGGCTTAATTGCCCGCTTTGAAATGCTTACATCGGACGAAAGTCTACCTCCACCTCGTCTGACACGTATCAGATTGCCTCAAGTGCAGCCTTCCTTTCTCCTTTGCGCTTACAGGTTCTTCTTCTTCTTCGCTCACATGTACATGTACATTGATGCAGCGGCGTAGTGGCTTATAGCGTTATTTTTCACACTGAGCTCCGCAAATTCCACGTGCTTCACTCGGTTCATCTGAATGTTTAGCTGGATCGGCGCTCATTACTTGCAGCCTTTCGCGATATTATAAGCTGCGACTGCCGCCCGAACTAATAGGCTCTGGCTGCTCCAGGCTGCCAAACGAGATTTGCCTGTACAGCGCAAGACCATTTCTCCGGCTTAAATGTATCGGGCTCCGCAACGTGGACACTGCTGCAAATCGGCGGCATTGTGCTCGTCGACGGAGCCCGCGCCGGCGCTGTGATTTAGCAAGTCGAGCCACCTCAGTGGCGTCATAGCTCCTGATTGGGCGAGCAGCTTCGCCACGGCCGGGGCGATGCCGAGTCGCGCTCAACGGCATCTGGTTTCCCGGATGATAGGCGTGAAGGCACAGAACTTGGTCTCACCAAAGCCCTCCATAATCATTATTAGCTGGGGTGATGAGGTTGTTCGTGCATTTTGATCTCGCTGTAAGCTTACATGTATTAATACTAGTACTTTGACGACGCGGAGTCGTGGAAATGTTTGGCGTCGACCGACGGAGCAGGCATTTACGAAATGTGTCATTAGTTCCCAATTACCGTACCACCTTTTCACGGTGATGAATGGTGGCCCCCACTGAGTAGACGAACCCATCGTTTCAGCAAGCTACATGTACTGGTAGTAAGAGGTGTTGGACTCTTACTTGTACTTCATCGCCGAGAGAAACAAGAATTTTGCCTATATTTCGGACGCTTATAAGAAGATTGCCTGAAAAGCAAGGAACACGTGATCGGCGCAAAACGCTAACCGAAACGATCAGTGAAGCAAGGCATATGGGCGATCTATTGAAATGAGCAGAACATGTAAGCTCATCCAGATCGGTTTCTTCAAACCGCATCGTATAATGTGATACTACTGTGCATACGGAGTCTTGGGTGTGTACTTCAAATTAATAAACGACCCCTCGCCTGTTTTTGATGTCGGAAAACCAACTGCACGACAGTGCCATTCCAAAATATGAGCAATTTTCGGCGAATGCCTTTTGAGCATCCATCTTCAATCGGCTAGCGCGAACTTCTTGATTAAAGAAGACTATGGGGCTTGAGCTTCAGGCGCGGGCCTTGAAAAACAGAATTGCAATCCTATTTTTCAGAAAGACTAAAAGGCCGAAGGCCGGTAGACTAACAACATGTCAGGAGTAGAACGCGATTTGCCGGTGCAGAGCCCAACGCTTCGCGCTCGCCAGCTCCGATAGCGAGCGGTTCTAAATTCCATCGACGACGCTAGATAACGCGCAGCGATTTAGCAAGTCGGGCCACCTCACAGCAAATGCCATGTCTGATTGGTATTGATGGCCTTGTCTCAATGGCGTGAACGAGGACCGAACATGGTCTCGTTTAATCGCCATCCGGTTTAGATGAATGCTGCAGACGTGCGTGCTACTGCTGCCGTGGGCACTTAATAGTGGACGTATGAACGCACTCGTTCGTATTGCACAATGAATAAATGCACTACATCCGGGAGTTTTTCTTCGTTTTCAGTGAGGTGCATTGATGTCACTTAGCTACGCTAACGACTTCCAACGCCCGTTCTAGTTACCGTCCTTTGGGGCGTCTCTCTTATCAACTTACACTTGCTACATGAGAATATGCATTGAGCTGGACTTTGAAGTGGGATGGATAATGTACGGATCGAGGTCTTCGTTTGTTGTACCGGCAACTACTGCAGTCTGGTCGTGTGTCGCTGCTGGACCAGCAGTGCTG
Organism: Phytophthora foliorum; assembly: GCA_024679135.1. Taxonomy (NCBI): domain Eukaryota; phylum Oomycota; class Peronosporomycetes; order Peronosporales; family Peronosporaceae; genus Phytophthora; species Phytophthora foliorum. Next base: position 17,433 of record JAHWLE010000328.1, on the reverse strand, counting down.
GTCGCGGTGGAAGCCGGAGTCCAGCCTGGTGATCCGGCCCTGCAGCACGATGTTGGTTGTGGTTGCATCGAAGGCGACATGATCCCGCCCCGATCTCGGCGTGCTTGCTCAAGGAAACCAATGAGCAACTCTACAACCGCAGCATCACCCTCGTCTACGAGTGACGCAGCCCCAAAACGTTCAACACAGAGGAGATCCGGTGTAGCGCTACAAGCCAAGCACAGGACAGCGCCAACTGAGTTCGTGCTGCCGCTCGAGGTCCACGAGCGCTAACTCGAAGGGCGCTGCGTGACCTCCACCAGGTATCCTCGTGTAAGGCTTATCGCGACTCGTGTACAAGCTCATGCTCCGGCGACAATTCACAGGTAATACCTCGAGCGAGGGAACACGGTGCGTTGTAAAATACTTAGTCCACTGTAGCTCGCATTGACGAGACCAAAACGTGTCACAAGGCACGGACGACTCGTCACTCGATTGTTTGTACATGTAAAGGGTAACGGCACCAAAAATTGTGCTGACGGTGATGCTCCTGCCAAACTTATTGGCATCCCGCGCTGACAGACCACCAAAAATTCTGGGAGGTGTTCAGTAGACCACCGACAGCTCATTCACGCTGAAAATCACTTGATTCAAGGCGAACAGACGTCGTCACGACAACCTATTTCGATACAGTCAACAAACAATTTTGTGTAATTGGCTGCTTGAAATAGCACTGGCAAGTGCCTTCCAGTTCGTCTGGTTGCCTCCAACCTCCGCAGTCAACGCCATTGATGTTGAAGTGGCATAAATGACATTGTATTTTTGACAACCTGTCAAAAACAAAAAATACGCAAAAATAGTGCGGCCAAATATCAATTAAGATAAAGCGTTTTTTTCGGACGCACGGTCAGACATTCTGCACGGGTTGGGCAGATTAACCGTAACAATAACAATAAGTGTCAGTAACTTACTGCAATAGTTTATTGACCCGCAATTTGACCCAATATCAAATAAGAAGACCGTTACAAAACTCTATACAACTCGTGATTGGCACGAGCACTCAGGGCTGCCGAAAAATAAATTGGTGTGGCAATTATTGTAATAATATTTGATCAATAATTTATTGCGGAGAGTTATCCGTAAGTATCGGTTATCTATCGACGAGCCTGTAGTGACTTCAATAATGTATTGGCGCGCTTTGCACCCAACCATACCCTTGGCCTCGTTGGTGACTGATAGGTGGGCTTCACACTCGCTGCAGCCGTACACGCTGGTGATGCTTCTGTTCTTGCGTGAAAATGCAGAGTTTTGGGACACTCGCACTGTGGACACAGTCGAGTGATCGGTAGGTGGGTAATCGATCAATACAGTCGAATTGCACCAATAATCTATTACTGTTGTTGGTACATCGCAATAACCTATTGCTTCTCTACTTGCTTGCATCGTCAATAATCCATTTCTCATGTAGTATTGCAATAGATAACAATGCAATAAACGGCAGCCCTGCGAGCACTATCCCCGTCGCCACCACAGCCATTCGTTGGCAAGAAGAGCCGTGATCGGTTCCGCTCAGTTCATTTAGCAATCAGCTCTTATGTGCTAACCCCCCCCCCCCCTAAACCCAAACTTTCCGCCACGATGCCTTCCATTCCCCACGAGGACCCTTGCTGCTGCTCTTTTCATTCGCGAGGAAGGCGATTACCACCAGTGTCGTCTTTGCTTCATGCGTCGAAAGCAAGCTCGTGGCACCGGCTACACAACCCTCGTGGACCATCTCGTCCGCTGCCACGCCGGCACTTACGAGGACGAGTATCGCTCCATCCAGCGCCGTGAAGGAAGCCTCGATGCGTTCGTGAAAGGAGATGAGTTCTCGCGAAAACGTCTACCACTGGTTGGATTGGACTATCATGGAAAATCGAGAACTGAGTATGTGTGAGATGGTTAAGGCACGCAAGTACACGCACCTGAAGCCAGTGAGTGTAAAGACGCTCAAGAAGCACATGTGCTCGTTAGAAGGAGTCGTGCAAGAGCGCATCAAGCGTCGGATGGCTGGGAAGAAGATCGGCTTTGCCATAGATACCTGGAGCGAGGACGGCACTCACTTCATCGCAGTCATTGCGATCATGGAGAGGGACAAGATCACTTTGTGCTTTTCGACGTTGTCCAACGAGTCGGACATGAGCTTAGATGCGATCATAGAGTTGCTGGATGATGTTCTCGACACCTACCGAGTTGACCCTTCCCAGCTGTGCTTCTACATCTCCAACCACGCATCCGTGAACGTTGCCATAGCAAAGAAGACGCAAGTGCCCATGATCGGATGTGCAAATCGTCGTTTTAATTTGGCTGTACAAGCTCTCATGCAGAAGCATGCGGATCTACTAGACAAGGTCCAGCAGCTAATGGTGAAGCTGAATATCATCAAGAACAGCCACCACATCTGTGAGCTGGAGGACCTTAGGCCTGTGTTTCGTAACACAACTCGCTGGAGTAGCACTTTCGCCACGCTGGATCGCTACTTCCGGATCTACGACAAGATCGATCGTGTGGATAACCAACTGGTCGACTACATCCCTACGCCGCGGGAGAATGTTCGCTTGAAGGCGCTGCATGAAGATCTACGAAATCTGGAGAGCGTGAACAAGAAACTCCAGACGGCAACGGTGTCGTTGCTCGATGACCGAATTATTTTTGATCACGTGGTGAAGCATTATCTTGGTACAGCTGTGCAGCTGTCGACTACGGCCACCTTGGTGAAGTTTCCAGACTTTGAGAGCGGTGTGGTGAAAGTTCTTACCGTAAAGATGCAAACGCTTACTCGTGCGGAGCGTGCTGTCACGGCAAAGCTGCTCAGTCTCCTTACTCACCTGAGATGAACCAACAGTCAGCGTCACCAGGATCCACGAAGAAACGGTCCTTTGCGGACGCGGCACTGAGTGAGGATTCGCCTAGTTCCTCTCAATTCAAGGATTCCACCAACCTCGAATGATATCGAACGACTCTTTTCGCGTGCGGGCATCGTATTCTCTCGCCTCCGCCGCAGCCTCAACCCGATGAACCAGGAGACAGTGCTCTCCCTGCAATACAACCGTAACTTTTGGGGTGCTACCGTCTTACCCCGCACACTGCACCTGGATGCTCTATTCGAATATTTGAGTTTCGAAATCAAAGATAAAAGTTCGATTATAGCGCTTGTCGAAATATAGCGCTTCGCACTATTCAGCCTAAGTTCGATTTTTGTGGCTGTGGCAACCAGCGGTTTGGCTTGCAGCGATCGAGATTACAATGCCCACGCCGTCGCCACCCATCGCACCAAAGCGGCTGCCCCCGCTGCTATAGCTCTCATTTTCAATTCTACAGCGATGACCACAGCCAAACGCAAGCCGAAACGCCGAAGGGAGCAAATGTGGTAAGGCACGCGGCACAGATGATAGCTATGCTGAATACTTCCAAAGCAACATGCCAAGCCAGGGGAGAGTTAAGCGCGGTCCAGGACCTGGTTTTTGTAGAAGCTTACGACTCCTTATGACGTTTGCGACCTTGAAAGGAAGTTTCGAAGTGAGTTCATTGCCGTATTTATCGGATCGAGTGATACATACGGCTCAAGGGAGACAACGGAGGCATATGAATGACACCCCTTCGGACATGCATACAAAACCTTTATGAAATAATATATTGCGTTACAAATGGAAATATATATTATAAAGTTACTCAGGGACAACAGCATCTAGAGGGGGAGGCTGTAAGTGCGTCTTAAATCTACCACCCGCGTCACGAGGTCTCTCTGGGGTGTGGTTTGCCCCTCTAAAACCACTAACGATTGTTTTAGAGCCCACCATTTCCCAGGCCCGACCAATGATGTACATGACGCACTTCATTGTAACACAGAGTCCTTTAGTCTGGCGCATTAGCTTAATCCAATCGAGTAGACTACATAGGCACATCGTTAATTACACAGAAAGCCAGTTTGCGTCAATACCGTGCTTCTAGTTCAGGATAGAGAATGTACTGAGGTTTCGTAGATTCCGAGGGCACGAAATACTTGTTTGGTGCTTTGGCGGCGGCCTCTTCCAGCTTGGCTGCGTCCATGCGCCACCTGTAAATAGTAGCCCGAGTTAACCGAAAGAGTGCAGCGGCATCCAACGCGGAGAGCTCGGTAAGCGCGCTCTATATAGCGACGTTAGACACAGGAAGAGACCGAGGGGGAGGCGGTGGCTCGTTTTTTGTATCTCTCTTTATTCTTGTTCTTCGGCCTGCGCGGCATGCTGGACGTGTCGTTGTGGTGCGGACGGGTGTCGTTGGCGGGGAAAGCACAACTACCGCAAAAAAAACTTATGAGGTTTTATTTTTCATTTGATTTTGGCCAATATTTATTGTCTCACTCGATCCGATAAATACGGTAGCAGTTAGACAAGCTCCTCTCTAGCCTTACTTGCCTGGCAAGGGGGCGCGCCCTGCGGCAGCGCCCTCTAGATCCGCGGCGTCAACCATTGATGTGATTACGAAGGCCGCTTGTTGACGCGGCGCGCAGTTTACGATGTAGAAATGATGATGCGGTCCTCGGGTGCCGGTAGCTGGTGCCGGTACGGCGTCGGCGTCGTTGATTTGATGGTCGTCGTCGTCTGGCTCAATACTCTACACTGCCCGCCAAGACGACACGACGCCTTCAGTACACCTTCGCGCCACATGTACCAGTGACCGATTCTGAACTTATGTAGCCATGTCCCATCGATGCACCCAACTTCAACGGCAAATGAGCTTGTACCATTCGACGAGATTGGCTATAGCTCAACAACCAGCAACCCGGGGAACCCCAAACTTCTACAGTAGCTCATCCGCATTATTTTCCTCCGCATACTTGGGCACCAGCCCCGTAACATCACGTTTGATCGAATACGCTGGTGCCCAAGAGTTCTCGATATCCTGCAGGCCAGGCCAGACCACGAATAGCTCCATTTCACCAGACACTGTTGAATCGGTGCGAAACAATGGCACGAACTTCAAGTATAATACCCAGCAAAGACACATGCTCACGGACCTCGGCGGTCTCGTCGATGTTCGCGTCGTGGTATAACTTCAGGCGCGAGCCATGCACATCACACTCAGCTCCAGTGAGTAGGTGGCGGATAAGGAACGAGTGCGGGAGGGCCTTGACCACTTGGAATGGCCCAACCCAGCGCACAAGCAGATTGTTCCCCTGCAGTCGCTTATCCACACGCGACCAAAGGACGTAGCCCCCTTCCGAAAGGTTGCAAACGGTGCCCTGAGAACGAGCCATCGCGGCGATCACGGACAACGCGATACATGCCGTGTAAGCTACGACGAAGCTCTTGACCCGTCTCGCGTAGTTCAGCTTTCCCCATAGGTAGGTTGCGTAGCACTCGATTAGTGGGTGCAGTCACGATGTCTAGAACGGAGGCAGCATGCAGGCCAGTTAAACGCTCCACAGGGGCACAGTTACCCAGCGAGAAAACTGGTGTGTGGTTCAGGTTTGCCTGGATAATGGGGGGGGGGAGAGAGATACACCCGGTTGCGGGAATCCAACCGACTCTCCAGCAACATGACACGAAACATCTGCAGGATGTCACGGTTAACTCGTACAACGGTGCCGTTAATACAGGGGGTATACACTGGTGCGAACTGGTGACTCACACCAAGCCTCTCAGCCAGCAACTCCACCAATTCACTCTTAAAGTGTAAGCCATTGTCGGACATCCATGTTGGTGGGGGGACCAAACCGTTTGTTCCTCTTCCTCAGGAGCCTAAGTACTAGACACTCGATATCGTCTAAGCGCATAGGTCCTATTGCAGTCGCGATTTGCAGCTCGACAAGAACCTTCTAGTGACATAGCATCGAATTTCCACCAGCCGCAACGACCTCTAGCGGTGGATCAATGATCATCGTTGGTTGATCCGGTACCAACTCTCTCAACTCGGCCACCACCGGACGGCCAATAATATTGACGTCCGAGCCCGTGTCGGGGCAGAAAGGAACCTCCAATATGCCGTCAATCACAGGACTGCGGTAAGCAGGCTCACCTTCGGTAGTGGTCCTCTTGGCGCGCTCCTGCGGGCGGCTCCGCCTATCTCGCAGCATCTTTTCGACGTTGGCCATCTGCTCCACAGTTGCCGTCGGGGAGTCACGAGCCCAATGAGGCCCCTTCCACACCAGGCACCCGTCACGTGGAGGTTTTTGGGCCCCGAGGCGTTCCGACCATCACCCTGGGCGTTCGGTGGTTTGAACAATTGCTCGACACGTCGACGACTGTGCATTTTACTAGCCGCACTGCTGTCCTCGATCGGATGCAAAGCTGAGTTCTGCGTCATTTCACTCTGCATCAGTTAGTACTGTTGCTGACGAGTCGCTCTCGATGAGCAAGTCATGCAGCACGAGGTCATCCACCTTCGCTTCGCAATGGGTCAGCTCGAATAACCTCGTCAGATCGACCTTCAACATCTCAGGGGTCACGTGCTTCAGTAGCAGCTTGCACCTCGTCTTCATTCGCTGTCGACCGGCTTCACCCACGGTTGGTCCACGTCCTAACATACCATTAAGGCCATTGTCTTCGACCAGCTGATCAAAGCTCATAAAATATTTCACGATCCGGGCTTTGACATCAACCTCATCCAAATCCATCGTCGGTTCCGCAAAGAGCCGAGACACGTCGGGGACTCGGTCGTTCATCATTCCTCCAACTTCACGCTTCCTCTCTGCGAGAAGCATAGCGTCGGTCACACTCTCGACCTCTTTCTAGAGAATGTAGTGAGCCTCATGCTCCAGCACCCGGGGTTTCAACGACGTCCGGATACCCCTGGCCACGGCTTTTGGTAGCGACCGGCGCAGGGCTGGGTCAAAGCGGCATTGGCGGAACAACAGACGGACGAATAGGAGTACCGAGCGTGAGGTTAGAGCTCATAGCGATGGTCGTTACGACAGTAATGTATTGGGCTCTCACCAAAAACGAACAGGTGAGGCAAACTGAAGACGCCCTACGAACCAGGGCAGTAGAAATAGTGAAGCCAGTGTGAGCAGCAACGACGGCGTTAGAGAGGCCAACCACAACAGACAATGTGGTGGAGTACGTGGTGCTGCACAAGCTGCTGGTTCAAGCGTTGGAAAGGAAGTGGGCGGGGATACACATTGTTGGGGATAGCACCCTCGTACGCAGTATGATAGATAAAAGAAGATCTCCCGAATCGCGTAAGCTACTGCATTGGTACAGACTTGCACGACGAATGTCAGATTTGTGCGGGGTCCAAGGCTGGACTCACCACTATAAGCAATTCAACAAAGCGGTGGACTGGTTTGCCAATCAAGCAATGGGCACACGTAAAACACAATGGTGGCAGCCATGTACGAGGGGGTAGAGCTGAGTGAGATTATGGAAGGACTCGAAAGTCTAATGGTGGGAGACGTGAGGGATCGAAGGAGAAGATATCAGTCTGATAATGAGATAAGAGATCAAGGTAGCAGGTGGAAGGGCAGAGCAGTCGAGCAGTCGGGGATACGGGGCTAGGGCAAGAGAGTGGCGAGAACCTCGAGCCCCCCCCCCCCCCTTCACTTTATTACTTTATTCCTCGAAGTGCTCGGGATGGAAATTAGTGAGGTGGGTGCTTCCGCCAGTACAAAAGAACTGATCGGACAACTCCTTGGTATCGCGAATCCATGTGAAGACCTCCTTTATATATATATCGTAAGTATCCTTCGTGTTGGTACTGTGCATGCGTTCAAACCTTGGCCTCCATTAAGGTACGCGCGACGGTGTCTGAAACGTCACACACCTGACGGCAGATAGATGCTCGCTGGCCGAGAGATGGTGCTCGGTCGTTGAAGGCTGCTGGCTGGATGCCATCATTTTTGTGAGTTGTGAGAGGGGGGGGGGGGGGGGGGCAAGAGAAATTCCAACGAATTTGTGAACAACCGATATTTTGATCTTAGCAGAGCATATAGTGGACGCGTTTTGACTCCTACGATATCGCATAAAATCGAGCAGTCAGTCTTTGATTTGGCGTATAACACATAGAATTACATAAATAGAGCATATTGGACCTTCAGTTTTACGATAGATATTGAACCTCCGATGCTCTAAGTCGACGTGGTTACAAATTCCCACATAGGGTTTCCAGAGTTGTAGAATGATTATTGTTCGAACCCTGGTTAACGGTGCCAATTTCGGGTGCGGGTAGCAACGCCGAGTGTACAAAGATTGCCAACGTGACTGTCGACATTTGGTAAGGTGTCTTCGGACTAAAAACGCCGATTACATGATTTTGTCAACGTGTGGCTCCTTTAAAGTGGCGTCAAATATGCCACAGGCGCCTAGGTGGCACGTGAATCCGTACGATCGCTTCCAGTGGATGAGCCGATAATAAAAATATACGAGGCTTTCACAGGCACGGTAATGGAGTATCGCTGTACTGGTCTCAGCACCCCGTTCCGGCGAAGCAGACCCGACCCTCGCTGATACACCCGAAATTATCACGCGTGCTCTGGAGAGTTGGGAAATACGTACGGTGGTCTCGCGGTGTTCTCGCCCACAAGTGCAGCTAAAGATCTGGTAAGATTTATCTCCGAGCATGGAAATGGTTTTCCTAGCGACCCGCGCTTGACGAAGAGCGGCCCAAAGTCTTGACTGCGAGGTGGGAATCGACATTCGCTGTCTTAGTATAAATCTGTTACCGTAAACTATTAGGCAGGTGCGGGAACGCGTTGCTCAGTGTTTGCTGGTGTGAAATATTGCACTCTTTTTCTCCATGCTTTCCAACGCCAGCTCATTGGCTCCAAACAGCTGTGAGCGGTGCCCCCACTCCTTGTCATGATGGCAAGCAAAGCCATACCCTTACCCAGCTCATCCAGTCTGCAGCCGCAAGGATTGGAGCCGGTTGCTATCAACTCACAGGGAAACCGATCGCTTGTGCCATCCTCAAGATCCTTCAGCCCGGATTGCCCGACACAAGCACGGACAGTCAAACACGGAGTCGTTCCTGATGATTGTGGCGCAATCACGACTAGTTCCGAGGGCGATTTCCCCTGGACTGCCACGACAGCAGGCGGAAGCGCCACCAGCTAGAGTAGATAGCTCACTTTGCAATTTGCACTAAATAAGCAACAGTAACAAATGCACGTTGGTTTATGGGAGTTCCAGCTCCCAAACCACGAGCACGTCACAAAGTTAACTTTAGTTTTTCGTGCAAACGATGAGGACTCGCACCGGCCGTGTTAACCAAGTCGACGAGGAGACTACGACCGCCGAGACGACTGCGAACATGACAAGCCAGGCATGTTAGGCACTGGCGTGCCGACAGCGATTACGACGACTGCTATTCCGGTGTCTGTGGCGTCCGTCGTGCCGCCGTACGGCACCGATGTTTCACACCCTGCCCTCATGAAGTGGAAACGAGAGCGGCAGGAGTATGAAGACGCAATTGAAGCCCGTTGTGTTATCACTGGAGTAGACAAGGCGAAAGCGCTGCGAAGCGTGAAAAACTCGTTCAACCGGTAACTTCTTGAGACGTTATGCAAGATGGAGTGGGAAACTACGGTTGAGGAGATAACGGAAGAGTGTATCATTGCAACGTCATGAATTACGTCATTGTTGATGTCTATTCAATTTTTGACAGCAAGTTGAAGATGGATTTCCACGAGCGCGACGTTAAGGCCCGCGTTATCAACTACTTAGTGAGGTAAGACGAGAATATCTTGCAACACAGCTTGTCTAGCACTTTCTCCACCCTGATTGGCATCAAGGAGAAGTGCAAGATACTCAAGAAGTATCTTGAGTCCATTGCTCCGTGAGATGAAGTTGAGTCGCACCTACGAATCGTGGACGCGACTAGCAAATCGAATGGGCATGCCCTGTACTGGTTCGTGAAAGAGAAGGCTCGAGCAAGATAAACTGTACTAGCTGTTGTCTAAACGTCGATAGCATCATAAACCAGTACTCAATGCAGAAAAGGTCAAGCGTGACAACGATCAAAGCACGCGTCAGTATAGCAATCGTGCTAACTCTGACAGGGAAGGTCACCGAAAGGTTGAGCGACCTCGCCCAGCTATTGGACAGCACCCTGCTCCTGCTCCACCAGCAGCAAAGAGTAAGCCACGAATAGGCTGCTTTAACTGCGGCAAAGATCACTGGCTCAGCCAATGTCCGGACCTGGGCGAGACTGGAAAGGAGGCAATTTTGGCTGACCGAAGGAGCAAAACCGTTACGAGCAACGACAAGAACAAGCGATTCGGGCGATACTTGTGGATGCATCTTCGGCTGCAGATGGTGACGACCGGTCCACAGTCTTAGTCAATGGGGTGCTTGAGTTGCCTTGTTGCGCGGACAGTGGCTTGGACATGAACTTTATCTCGCGGAAACACTTGGAACAGTTACGTACGCTGGATGCGACGGTGACTACCATCAAACTGAGCAAGCCGATCACTTCGAGAGTCGTGCCGTGTTGAGAGTCAGGTTAACATCTACTGCATGCGTCAGCGTAAGCAAATAACCACCGGGCAGGTCCGGTGAGATGTCAATACGCAAGAGGAGTTCATCGTGGATTAAACAAACTTCGTATTGACGCTGATCGTCAACAAGAATATCTAGATTCGGGTGAGTCAACGATGATGAATCGTTCGATGATCCAGAAGGGATGCCGGCTTGCAAGCCTGCAACCGGTGAAGTTATGATAAATGCGGTCGACGAGTTAGTGCGTGACGCTGTTGATCGTGGCGCAATCGACGAATACACGACCAGCAATCTGTACGAGATTGCTCGGAAGTATGGGGGTTGACGATTGGAACTTGGTGATGATCCGCCCGCCCGTGCACCCCCACTGATGATTAAGTTAAAACCAAACGCCACGCCTTACCAGTGCAAAGTCTGGCAATAGAGCCCAGAGAAGTCCGCGTTTTTGGCAGAGTTCAACAAGAAGCTCGTTTCCCTTGGGTGGGTGTAGGAAAACAAGGAAGAGACTGTGAATTATGCAGTTGTGAAGGATTTGCTTAGCTGATCCCACCGAGTAGTTGTGCGTTATATCGGATGCTCCGGACGCTGGATGGAGGCTAGTCGTATCCCAAGTGAATGAGTGGGAATGTGACTTGTCCATTCAAGAACAGCAACATGAACTTCTCGTGTGCATGGGGGATAGCTTTGCGGGGTCTGCACTGAACTGGAGCGTGATCGAAAAGGAAAATCCTACCCAATTGTACACGCGTGTGAAAAGCTGGAGTACCTACTGCGGCCACCATAAAGTTTCGACTATACTGCGATCACAGGAACATCATCTACCTGTTCAGTCCGAGCAAGGAACTGATGCAGCACGTGCGGGATTATCTGCTCCGCTGGCTGACAAAACATTTGGAGGTACACGATCGAACACATCGAGGGTGCTCACAACGTTTGGGCTGATTTAAGATCAAGGTGGGGTGGTCAAGCTGTACCGGTTGCCCGCATCCACTCGACCAAGCGCTTCACAAGAAGCAAGAGAAAGCATGCAGAGACTGTTGACGCTCCAAGGAACAGTGCGGTACCTAAGCTGCGTTCTCTCAAATCGGCAGTGCGCAAATCTTAGACAACGCGACAACGGGTGCAAGCCTCGATGATGATCATTTGTGGAGCG
>JAHWLE010000327.1:0-25223 GCA_024679135.1 Phytophthora foliorum | reverse complement strand
CCCCCCCCGTTACTCCGATTATACCACTTTTACTCTGTATACGCCAACACGAATATTGGCCTAATTGGAATTCATTGAATAGCATCTTGTGTACTTGCTCGGCATACCCGCACTATTTATTACTTCGAAGTATTGTCTAAGCTACAACAGACACTCAAACCACTTGACTGGCATTTTTGACTTGTCGAACATTGCATCGCCTTCCCGGAAGGTCATGTCGTAATGATTTAGCGTCGTTCGATAGAAGCGGCTCTGCCAAGTGTCACCAAACTTTGATGCAGGAATTCCTCCAGCACAACTCGCAAACTCCACCATACCATCGTTATCTTTTGACTTGAAAGCGACCAAATTGTGCATGATCCAAAACTTCGCCTTGAATATAGAGAGTAGCCCCGAAACACTCACGCTGCACATTAGGGCAGATACATGAGTCTGATAGACCTTCTGAGCCGCTGTAAAAGCTGCATTGAGCTTTGCAGAACTATAATCCCCATTCTCGTTTGACAAAGATTTAACTGCAGGCTTCACAGGACACATGCCAATAATGTCAACGTACGTCTGAACAATGTAATTGGATGCATCACCACACGAATCCTGTATAAAGTCCGACGCCATACTTCCACTCATGGGCCCCGCTGATCCCACCCAGATTGAACTGGTGTCAATGCTACACTTTTTCGTAGCAATCGCACCAGCCAGCATCAAACTCCCCATGGAATGAGTGACAATGATCGTATCTGCGATTTTAGAACCCACACTCGACTTGCTGACCGCAAGTATCCGATCACAGACTTGTTCCTGCAGGTTTGGGTTCGTCCACGCGTTATTTTCAGTATCTAAAACTGCGAACTTCATCGTCGAGCAGCACGGAGCGTGGTTTACCAAGTCATCTCCCCAGTAAGCATCGAAGGAATCTTGGTTCTCTGGTTCTTCAGTCTTGACTCCCAAACCGTGAATAAAAATACATGGGCGTGGCGTCGACTTGCACGTACACGAAGTCGAATCGCTCCACGATAAATCAACAGTAGCTGTGAGCGTTCTCGAATCTCCAGGATTATATTCTGTTCCAGAAAGCAAAGCGCTTCCGATCGGGGAAAGCAAACTCGATGAAGCCTCTCTCTTGCATTCAGGTTTTGTCGTGGTGCGTGGCACATCTACTGGAATGACCACATGATCATTTAAATACTCGACAGCGATATCGATGTCGCTACTTCGCATCGAAAAACCTGATGATCCAAGTGCACACACTGCAAAATCGACATCATTCACCGAAACCTTGTACAGATTGGCCGACGAGCACTGGATACCGTTCTCGGCGCTGGGAATGGCACTTGCTTCATTGAGCGCAGCAACAATTGTGTTGATCGGCGGGACTGTTTCGGACTCGGGCTCCAAACACTTTACCAACGGAGGACTGGCACTCGAATCTCCCGCATTGCTTGTCAACAGGTACGCGACGCCATCCACCAGTGTGTAGTTGTACGTGGTCGTGTCTTGTGTGAAAGTAGCGAAGACGTCATAAAGAACATTAGAACCATGATTCAGCAGGACCGGATGGGCGACAATGTCGAAATTCGTCTGACCGTAGACGTTGATGGAGCTGCGCTTCAGTGTGAAGCGGAATCTGAGGAGCGGCCAAGCTGCCGTCGTTTCATCCTGGTGGTTCAGCTGTTGTGGCACGGGCAGTCTGCTCTCCTGGGTTGCCATAGTGAGTACACACAAGGTCGTGAAGATTATGGAGAACAAGGTAAGTGAGGCCATCCCGCTGCAGGCTGCTTACTGCTGTTTCCTTCTTGCTTAGGCCCAGAAAAGCGAAATGAGCTACCGGTACAGTGTCGATTGTCCTCGTCATTTCTTTTACAAGACCTCTCATCTCGGATAGGCGACAGCCCACGCTTTGTAAGTTGCCCAAACGCAAGTTTTGGCTCTTGTCGAAAGAAGAAGACCGCAAAACAACTGATCGGTTGTTGATACGTCGATGTGATCAGGTACCGATGATCAAAAAAGTCTATTAATAGTGGCCGTCGACTAATGTATGATGAATAATATTGTTCGGTGCGATAAATAATGGATCAGACTTGCACCAGACATACACGCTTTTAGCGTCAAGGTTGGAAGCTGCCTGAGTATCAAAGCAACAAACTTTCTTCAAACCCATGACATCTCGTGCGTCCGAACTCTATGGCGGCGGGGCATTCGCAAGAGACAGTTCACGCCATGAGCTGCAAAAATTAATTCATCAATCATGCCTAACTTCCCGATTGATTAGTTATGCAATCCACACAAAGTGCCACATCACCAACCGTTGCTGTCCTGAAAATGCTTAAGAAACCTCGGGATACTCCGCAGCCGAGGGTGATGGCTCTCACGCTCGTGTCGCTCCCCCCTCCCATCGTCTCGTACGTGTTGGAGTTTGCAATCCCCGACTGCACGTTGGACGTGGTCCCCTACGCGCTGTCGATCCGCCTGCACCATCTGCACAAAGTGGCGCAAGTGTGCAAAACGAGTCTGCAATTGGCGCGCAACGTCGTGCGCGACCGCCGCGCGGCCATTTTAACGTTGGAATCGGACGATTCCATGACCCCAAACGAGATCCCAGCCATGTACCAATCAGCGGAGTCCAAGGCGCCAAAGTGCGCGACTTGCGGCTGAGCTTGGGCACAGGAGACCGAAACCTCGTGGACCCGCACCCACCGCTTCTGGACAAGACCGACGTGGACTGGGTCCGGATTTTTGACAAGTTGCCCAATTTGCGGCGGCTGGAACTGACCAAAATGTCGTTGATGAGTCGCCATCTTCCCGAAATTGTGGAAGCTGCTTCCACGAATTACCCAAAGTTGGAAGCGTTGATTCTGCCGAGTAGAGGGTATATGAGGGACATATACCTTTTAAATAGCACCCCGATGGATGGGGCTCCGATCGAGAAGCTCATGACGACGTTATATGGTGCCATGGAGAGATGGTTCGAGAGAGGAAGTGGACTGCGGCAGTTGACGGTGCCGACGAGAAACGAGGTGGAGAGATTTCGCAGCAGTACCGAGTTTCTGGAAGCGGTGATGAAGTTCTGTCCTGGGATCGAATACTTGGACGGATGGATAAAGGTCGTTTCGTACGGAGACGCTCAGTGCGAGGAGATATGGGCTGCTTCGCTGGAGATGTGGGCAGCGTTCAATGCCAAATGCACCAACTTGAGGACGTTCAGTTGGACTGTTGTGCCGTTTGCGGATCCGTTCTTCCGCGTGTTTGGAGACCACCTGAAGCCGCAGTTGGAGACGCTGTCACTTTCTGCGAACAAGTGGTGGGACTATGAACGGTACTTTCGCGAGTGCAACGGCGAGATCGTGCGGCCTCTGTGAATGACGATGATGCAGTCGGTGAAGCACCCAATGAGGCCAATCGACCAGGCTACGGTTTGCTTGCTACCGAGCTTAGTACAGTCCTAAGGGCGTGTCCTGCCCTGAAAAAGCTATCCATCGAGATCAACCATCTCCACAATGGAAGATCGGAATATGTCAACACGGATCTGTATGGGGACGAGTTTGGGAGGCAGTGGCTAATCACTGCCCGCTACTGAAGAGAATCGATATGGCGGACAGCTCGGGCTACGAGAACTTGAACATCAAGTCCTTTGACACGTTAACGGACAGCACTTTGTTGACTCTTGCACGTCTGAAGCATTTGACATCGGTGGAGCTGGCACCTGCTCGACTCACAGGCAAAGGCATTTTTGAGTACCTGCGTAGAGTAACGAAGCTTGAATCATCCGGTGGAGAGCGATCGATTCAAATCAGGCTGGGAGGCCATCAGTGTTCCCCACTTTCACCTCCAAGATTCTACGCTGAGATCGTACAGTTTCTTGAGCTGCTGTCGCAGACAAGTGAGGAGGCTCTCGGCGCGGCAACCTGCCGTCAAAAGACGGTTATCTACATTCAGAACCCGTACAAGTCGAAGGTGGACCGTATTTGGTGCCAGCCGTACATGCGCGACCAGCTGATGCCTTTACTGGAGAAAGTCCAGGCCAAACACCTGTCGGTGGGATTGGGAGTTTGGCTTCTTGGTCGGCGCGGCAACGTATTCAGTCGAATCGACTTCATTAGTATCAAGTGGCGGCCCGAAACTGACTTCGATCGTCAACTTTTCCACGAGTGGCAAGAGGAGGATGCAGAACGTGACACTTACCAGGATGCCGCCATGTATGAAATGATTAGCGGCGACGAAAATGACGGGGGGGATCACGACGAAGGAGGGTACAGCGCACAGGATTTGCTCCTCTGGCAGGCCGTTATGGCTCGATTCATGAATGAGGAAGACGACTGAAGGTGTAGCTCCGACATTGGGATAATGTCGGAGCTACACCTTCAGTCTTCTTCCTCATTCATGACTTGTCCAGTTTTACGTGAGGTCTTAAAAGAGCTGGTGATGGTATACATTTTCGTTTGCAGTGTCACTGAGAAACTGAAATGGTTTCTTGAAACCTCTGAAACTCAAACCGCTTGCCACTACCGCTTTCAGCAATTATTGTTTGAATGAAACACGTAGCAGTAGGTGCTACAGAAGTTGAGGACATGCATTAACCAGGATATCAAGGCGAAGCGTTATTACTTCAAAGTATACCTTCTGACAACAGCAGTGTCTGAAGATGAATTCCCAGATCTTCTGCTGCAGAAGTTCTGCTTATCAACTTAATTCGGCTCCTTCAAGTGCTTTAAGTACTAAAGTAGATCCATCCATGCCAACAATCGACGTGGTTTCAACATGTACAGCACTGGAGCATGTAGGTCGGTCCGAGTGTATGATTGTTTTTTTTTTTCGGTAAACACCAACAATCCCGAAACTTCAAGCCACATGCTGTGCTTCCGCATTTGCATGGTGTGTAAAGTAAAGCGCGAATGTATGACGGGCCGAAACGTCTACTTCTCTACTTCAAAAACAATAAAGTAACTACAGCAAACACTCAAACCACTTCACAGGCATCTTCGCTTCACTAAGAAGTCCATCGCCATACAGGAATTCACTGTCATAATGATTCAACTTGGTCCTGTAAAAGGGAGATCGCCAGGTGTCGCCGAACTTGGAGGCTGGAATACCGGCAGCACAGCTTTGGAACTCCACCATACCATCATTGTCACTCGATTTGTGGGGAACTGTAGCGCCTAGCACCCAAAACTCCGCTTGATACTTGGACACAAGTCCGGAGTATCCTTCACTGCACATTAGAGCGGACACATTAGCCGTATAAGCTTCTTGAGCTGCTGTGTACGCTGCATTGAGCTCCGTCGAGGCGTATCTCTCGCCCTGGTACGCTAGAGACACAAGAGCTGTTGTTGGCGGGCACTTTCCGGTGATATCTGCAACTTGCTCTAGGAGATTGTTGGTCTCGCCTGCGCACGAAGCTTGGACGAAGTCTGAGCCCATGCTCCCTTTCATTGGGCCTGCCATTCCTACCCAGGTCGAGCTCGAATCTAAGCTGCATTTTCCGGACGCGATTCCTCCAGCCAACATCAAGTTACCCATCGAATGCGTGACTAAAATGGTGTCTGTAATAACGGACCCCGTGCTAGTTTCGCTGACTGCAAGAGCTCGGTCGCAGACTTTTTGTTGTTGCGTGTCATTATTCCAAGAATTATTTACCGTGTCCAAGACCGTGAACTTCATCGACGAGCAGCACGGCGTATGGTCGGTCATATTGCCCCAGTAGTACAAGAATGAGTCGACATTCTCAGACTCCTCCTTATCAATACCCATGCCGTGGATGAAGATACACGGCCGGGGTGTTGACTTGCACGAACAGCCATGTTTGTCAGGATGATCGTCCGACCTGCTTTCGGAATGTTGAGATGAATCCGCGGAATCATCCGACCAAAACATAAAGTCAAACTCGGCTTTCAGATTCCTTGCTTTGTCGGAGGGAAGGAACTGTCCCGTGAGAAGTGCTTTCCCAATCGACGTCATTGAGCTCGGTGATACTGTTGTCTTGCACTCGGTCGAAGCCTCATCAGGTGGCCAAATCTTCTGTTGGGTGTCTAGATACTCCACTTCAATGTCCATGTCATCCCCGTAAAGCTTCAGACTTGACGATCCTGACGCACACAAAGAGAAGTCGATACCATTAATCAGTGCCTTAAACAAACTTCCGGCCGTACAATAATTTCCATCACTGCCACTCCCGGACAATGCAGTCGCTTCGTTTATCCCGGTCACAATCGAGTTAATCGGCGGTAAATTGCCTGATTCCGAGCCCAGACACGTTACCGTCGGGGTGGTAGCATCTTCCAGAGAGCTCGCAATGAAGGCAGTGCCATTCACGAGCGTATAGTTGTTGCATGTTGTGCCTTCCGTGAACGTAGCAAAAACATCAAAAAGCACACTTGTATCATCCTCCGACACGACGGGGTTGGCGAGCATGGAGAAATCTGATTCACCAAACATTTTCATGGAGCTGCGCTTCAACGTGAAGTGGAATCGAAGGGATGGCCAGTCGGTTGCCTCGGTCTGTAGTTCACGAAAATGGCCTTCACCATTTTGCTGAGCTGATGTTGTCTGGATCAGCGCAAGAAAGATTACGAAGTACAAGTAAACGCGCAGTTGAGAGGAAGACATCTTGCTGCAGATTGGCAGCAGCTTGATTCCAGCGAAAAATCTTAAATGAACCATGAATTCTGCACACTATCAAATTCGAGTGCCATGTACATGTAGCGCGACGCAATGTCCACTTTCCCATCATTAACGGCGATCGTTAATGATAGCTGAGGCATATCGCTTCAACGTGTTCGTATTGGTGTACTTCGGTTCACTATGGACTCACCATCCATGATGCTTGCCGAGTTTCATTAATCACGCTTTTCTCTCCGTACCGTACACATGTCAAAAGCTGGAAGGGCACTTCCTTCCTGATGCGTGGGTGTCAACCGAACGAAGCAGAAACATAAGCACGGAGTTTATGGTCGACCCATGCCATATACAGTATCACTTATTGTGAAAGCCATGCAGTATGTCCTATTTATTTACAAATCAACCAATTTACAACGCTAATAAGAAGCACAACCCCCGACTTGCTATATATAAACGGGGGCGAGCTAATCTTTAGCTGTCAGTTCTCAGATTTGAAGTCTGTTTTATTTGCGGCCTCTCCAACCGATTTATATATAATTAACTCCTTCAGAATGCCCATGCTTGGCTGGGCATTCTGAGCGTCCACTACATATATAAACGCATCATGGAGAGAACACTTGCTAAGGATTGGGGAGTTTGGAAAGACTAGCAGAACTGTTGTCCCTGTTGAAGATGCAGAGTTCGAGATTGACGAGGAGCATGATAGCTTTGAGAAGGTCTACTCATTAGCTGAGCCGAAGGTGAGCTCGGCTCTGAATAGCTACTCTACGAAGGCGTCTCGGCCCGACATGAAACATTACATGACGGCCAGCCAACAGGTCAAGCAGGCACAGCTAGTGACTGTTACGGCCGAAAAATGGCGTGTGCTGACCCAAGCCAAAAGCTACTACAAGAAACAAAAGACGATCGATGGCCCGTTCGTCGTGCACTTGTTGATGTGTGGCGCTAAAGAAGCTCGTCAAGGCATCGATGGGCGACTCCAACCCGTATTTCCGAAGCTGCAGAAGCCGTCGAGTCGTACCTGGCCGAGCGCCCAGGGCATACAGAGAGGGGATATTGCACGCACTCACTGGGCCGTCAGTCAAGCTCGGCAGCCATTGTGACCTACCCCTAAACGTCCTTATTAATGCGTGACTACTCCGAATTAGACCCCGATTACGTTCCCGGATTGCCTTAGATAAATACGTTTCACTTGCCCTTCAAGGTCCAATTAAAACGACATTTGGAAAGGACAAAACAGTCGTACCACGTCTGCGATTGTTTGGCTCACGAGAAGTGAGATTTCCAAGACATTTTAACCTACAGCAGACACTCGAACCACTTTACGGGCATCTTGGCTCCGTCCAGGATTGCATCACCTGCTAGGAACTGCATATCGTAGTGATTAAGCTTCGTCATGTAGTAGCGATCTCGCCAATTGTCGCCAAACTTGGATTCGGGGATTCCGGGTGCGCAGCTCTGGAACTCCACCATTCCATCGTTGTGCTTGGACTTGTGAGGGATCGTATGGCCCAAGACCCAGAACTTGGCCTGGTACTTTGAGGTCAGTCCCGAGTACGATCTGCCGCACATGAGGGCGGACACATTCGTCCGATAAGTTTCCTGGGCTGCTTCATAGGCGGCGTCCAGCCTTTTGGAGCTGAAATTCCCATTCTGGTACGCCAGAGATTTCAATCCCGTGTTGGGAGGGCATCGTCCGGTGATATCGCCGACATCTTCCCAGAACCGATCAGTCTCGCCAGCACACGTTTCTTGCACAAAGTCCGAAGCCATGCTTCCGACCATTGGCCCAGCCATTCCTACCCAAGTCGAGCTCGAGTCCAGACTGCATTTTCCTGTCGCCAGGGCTCCAGCAAACATCAAATTGCCCATGGAGTGGGTGACAACGATGGTATCAGTGATAACCGCCTTCGTGCTCGTGTTGCTTACCGCAAGCGCGCGGTTGCAAACTTTTTCTTGTTGAGTTTCGCTAGTCCACGTGTTGTTCACTGTGTTCAGGTGCGCAAACTTCACCGAGGAGCAGCAAGGCGTGTGGCCGATCAAATCGTTCCCCCAATAGGAAAAAGTGTCCTCGTTGTGCGGTGTCTCCTGTTTGACACCCAGCCCGTGGATGAAGATGCACGGACGCGGAGTCGACTTGCACGAGCACGAAGAAGAGCCCATAAACGAGAAGTCAAACGCGGCCTTTAGTTTTCTCGATGCATCTGTAATGAGCTCTCCAGTGAGAAGGGATCTCCCGATAGAAGTCACGGAGCTTGAAGACA
This sequence comes from Phytophthora foliorum, assembly GCA_024679135.1. Classification (NCBI taxonomy): domain Eukaryota; phylum Oomycota; class Peronosporomycetes; order Peronosporales; family Peronosporaceae; genus Phytophthora; species Phytophthora foliorum. Next base: position 16,347 of record JAHWLE010000327.1, on the reverse strand, counting down.
CCACAACTGTACATTCCTCGGAATCAACACTCGGCACTTCAATGTCGATATGGCTCTTGAGGTACTGAACGGCAACATCCACGTCGCTTCCGTGCATCACGAATCCCGACGAACCCGAACTGCACACCGCGAAGTCGCTGTTTGCAATTGTAACCTTGAAAAGGTTGTTGCTCGGGCAGTCGATTGCACTGTTGTTACTTCCAGATGCACTTGAGACTGCAATAGCACCATTAAGTGCACTAACAATCGTGTTGACTGGGGGCAGCTTGCGCGATTCCGAGTCCAGGCACTCAACCGATGGAGTGACAGCACTATTCTCCAGCGTCGTAGAGGTGTAGGCAACGCCGTCGACTAGCGTATAGTTGTAGATTGTTTGGTCTTGCTGAAACGTGGCGAATACATCGAAGAGCACCTTGTCCCCATTGCCCGACACAATAGGGTTGGCGTACATTGAGAAGTCCGACTGTCCGTAGATCTTCATGGAGTTGCGCTTGAGTGTAAAGTGGAGTCGCAGAGCTGGCCAGTTTGTAGGTTTCCCGTTTTGAGTCGCAGTCGCCTCCACCGACAGCGCTAACCACGTCGTTAAGGTCAGCGCCACGCAAACAAAAGAAGACGTCATCTTGATTCCTGAGGAGAAGAATTAGAGTTGTTGCTTCGGACAGCAAAACGAAACTGAGCTGGGGCACCTGCCGTTCCTTGGGTTACAGTATTGCTAATCTCGAATTTTGAGCACATCCGATGGAAGCAGCACCATGAACATCCGGAGGGAGGAGGGCGACGATGCTGTTAAGTTAAGCGCGATCGAAGCGCTAATGTACGTAAGGCTGACTGAAGTTGTGCCGTTCGATCACCTAGCTATCTTGTGCTTTGATTTGGCACATTTTGCACTCCGAACAATCCTCCCTTCGAAGTTCAACAAGACGGTGCTTTCCCAGTGAATTGGTGTAGAAACGAGTTTTATGAGTCGGGCGCGAGCTTCAGCAGGAAAAGATTCGCTTCTAGGCTCCAAGAATGCTTGAAATGCGAAGTAGGTGATGGAATGACTGTGAAGACCAGAAGCAATGTACTTGTATTGATCGCTAGGACTAGAACTACAGCTAAAAAGCAGCTGAATTTCAAAAGTTAGCGCTAGATATTCGTATTGTGTGTACCTACCTTCAGATGCTAGTTCCCCATTAAGAAAGAGGATAGTCTCAATCGACAGCTGATTTCGTGCTTTGGGGCAATGGTGGCCAAGTGCTCGAAGCTTGGGCAAACGTGACCAGCGCTCTCCAAAAGTTTCGTGATGCCACGCTGCTCATCTCTGTCGGCGATCGGTTGTAGTCCTGTAGTAGCTGCATTCGTTCACGATACTCTTTCGAGTGCAGCACCATATTTCGATTGCAAAAAACCATGATACCCCAATCACGGCTGTGGTGCACGCTTCGACGTCGAATTCCACGTAAGATAAGGGAAATTTCCAGACGGAACTTTGGACAGATCAACTGCTTGTTGACAGTGAGGAAATGCATCGGGTCCTCCTATTTTACGTATTGAAAAGTTTATTCCATCCCATCGAGTATTCCGCATCCAAGTGGCAAACTTGGTAATCGTCCACCCAGTTGCGACCCACCACGTCTCGATAATGTCACGTGGCTTCGAGAACAGCAAAGGCATAGAGTAGTTTTGTGAGGATATATTCATACTGCGTCTTGTGTCTGTAGTTAGTTGCTTTTAATAATCGCTGAGATCTTTGTCATTTTTGCTCTCAAAATCTTCATCATTGTTGCCGCTCTCAGACTCATCTCTCTCGCCACAAATGTCGCTCTCAGAGTCCTCGCTATCCTCACGTTCGCCTGTAAATTCGTCGTCATCTTCACATTCGTTTTCATTCCAACTGCTCACCTCGTAGAAGCTGGCAGTATCGTATAGATAATATTTCTCATCCTCATTATCACAACCATTGAAAAACTAGTTGCAAGATCAACGCCAATCCAGAGTCAGCAAAAGGTATGCCCTCAAAAGTAAATCGCAGAGTTGCATTGAACGTCTCGCTCATCTCCTTCCTCTCTGTGCCCTGTACCTATCTAAGTACATGTACTCGACGCGCTGACAAAATTGAACGACGAACTTCGTGCTACTACCAGTTGTTTAACCCTTCAACTGCCATATCTCAATTGCATCTAGCAACGACGCCATTAGCTTCTCAACCAAGGGACGCGCAACCATTCTATCGCGGGGAAGACTTTTATGCGGCAGAAGCAGGAACTCCAGATATGGACCTTAGTAGAAATACTTGGGTTAGATCGAGGCGATTGAGGTGAGGTATTTACCCCAGTTGATGTTCACACTCTCCAAACTTTGGAGTCCAAAGCATATCCGTCGAAATGACCCATATCCATCTGGAGATCGCGAACTTTGGTCTTCGACATTGCTGTAATGTCATCAGGCGATTCCCAGCTTCAATTCAAACGCGGCAGCTCGACAGTCACCCAGTGAATTGGAACATGGCTTTTGAAACCAATGCTTCATCTTTCAGGTATGGCGAAGTTGTAACTTCTGCACCAGCTCGGTGGGAGATATAGTACATGTAGGTCATTCATTCCCTTGTTTTCGCCAGTGCAAGTGGCGCCGCGTAAGCATTTATATGTGACACCAACCAGTGTTTGTGTTTGCTCAGAAAGTATCCGGTGGCGTCAGCTGCCGAAAACCCCGTGGGGGGTCCCCAGGGGACCCATGCTCATGAGTTGATTACTGCTGAGTATCACTATCGCATAGGAACTGGCGAAGCCGATTTACCCACGAAAATCATGTTGATGCCGAGGGTGGATGGATCTCAAAAGCAGCTTCGAGCTGGCCAAGCTTACAATTCATTTTGCATTCTTCCACACCCAAGTTCATTTCACGCGCTGAAGTCTCGTAATGATGTCGTCACGTCTTGTGTGCTGGACGACAATATTCATAACGATGTCGCTCCAAGTATCCGCAGCTCAATCTGTGCTTCGGGCAAATCGCGATATTCAAGATGCGACAGCGGTGGAGAGAAAGCTGAAAGCCGAATTTGATTTCGACTTCTGGTCAGATGACGATGATGACTCGTCCGATAGTTCCGACGAAGAACCTTGCGCGTGCAAGTCAACAATGCGCTCTTGCCTCTTTATTCACGGTATGGGCGTCGACGAAGAAAAACCTACCAACGTAGATTCGTTTTCCTACTACTGGGGCAACTTGACCGATCATGCCCCGTGCTGCTCGTCGATGAAGTACACTGTGCTGAATACAGTCGACAACTCCTGGACAAACAACACGCTGCAGCAGAAAGTCTGCGATCGCGCAGTGGCAGTAAGTAAGAGAAGCTCGAAGACTGTGGTTGCAGACACCATCTTAATTACCCACTCGATGGGCAATTTGATGCTGGCTGGAGCAATTGCTACTGGAAAATGTAGTTTGGATTCGAGCTCGACGTGGGTGGGAATGGCTGGCCCAATGCAGGGGAGTATGGCGTCGGACTTTGTTCAAGCGTCTTGTGCTGGAGACACAAACTTCATATTGGAAGAAGTCGCTAACGTTACTGGACGATGCCCTCCAACTACGGCGCTGATGTCACTTCCTAGCCAGGGAGGAAACTACAGTTCTGCCGAGCTAGATGCAGCGTACACAGCAGCTCAGAAGGCTTATTCGACGAACGTATCTGCGCTCATGTGCAGTGGAGGGTTTTCTGGACTACCGTCGAAGTATCAGGCTGAGTTCTGGGCCCTTGGCAATCTAGTTCCGTACAAGTCGAAGAACAATGATGGCATGGTGGAATTCACGAGCTGCGCGGCGGGGGTCCCCGAATCAAAGTTTAACGATTCTTGGCGGTCTCCCTTTTATCGGACGAAGCTAAACCATTACGACAGTGAATTTCTGTATGGTGAGTCTGACTCGAATGAACAGAAGATGCCCATCAAGTGGTTCGAGTGTCTGCTTTAGGATACATGTATCTTGCACACTACGCTAAGACTAACAATGCAGTGATTAAATTGAACGAAAACCGTTTTAACATCTTTACTCAGCAAACTGTGGTTTAGCAGGACGATTGCACTCACCAGCACAACATCAAATTATAGCAGACACTCAAACCACTTCACAGGCATCTTGGCCATATCTAAAAGTGAATCGCCCGATAGAAACTGCATATCGAAATGGTTGAGCTTGGTTCTGTAAAAGCGGTCGTGCCAGGTGTTGCCGAAATTTGAGTAGGGGAAGTCAACCGCACAACTGTCAAACTCCACCATGCCGTCGTTCTTCTTGGACTTGTGAGGAACGATAACTCCGAGCATCCAGAATTGGGCTTGGTAGGTTGAGAGAAGTCCTGAATAGCCTTCACCGCACATCAAGGCGTCCACGTTCGCCATGTACGCCTTCTGGGCAGCTTTGTAGGCGGCGTCAAGCTCCGTGGAGCTGTAACTTTCACCCTCATACGCCAACGAAATCACTGCCTCCTTCACCGGGCATTTGCCAGTGATATCTCCATATTTCTCCGCGATGACATTCGTTTTGCCAGCGCAAGAAGACTGAGTGAAATCTGAGCCCATGCTTCCTTTCATAGGCCCTGCCAAGCCAACCCAAGTCGTGCTGGAGTCAAGCTTGCACTTTCCGTTAGCAATCGCACCAGCTAGCATCAGGTTGCCCATCGAGTGTGTGACTACGATCGTATCAGCAATTGTGGTCTTGGTGCTGGAATCGCTCACTGCAAGTGCGCGATCGCAGACTTGTTGCTGCAGGGTTTCGTCCGTCCAAGCATTGTTGATGGTTTCGAGCCGCGCGTATTTCATCGACGAGCAGCACGGTGCATGATCCGTCAGGTTTCCCCAGTACTTCGGAAACGAGTCCTGATTTTCCGGCATCTCCGGCGTGAGTCCCTGGCCGTGGATGAAAATGCACGGCCGCGGCGTGGACTTGCAAGAACACGATCGGTTATCCCCCAGCGAGATCTCAAAGTCAGCTCTCAGCATTCTTTTACTGTTCGATGAAATCGGTTCTCCAGTGAGCAGGGAGTGCCCGATTGGCGACACCGAGCTCGATGAAGCCTTCACTTGGCATTTGTTCTTGGGATCGATTGTCGGGGCCACAATAGAGATTTGGCTCTCCAAATAATACGCTGTAATGTCCATATCGCTGCTCTGCATCGTAAATCCCACTTCCGACCCGCACACTGTGTAGTCGACGCCATTCAGCGTAGTTTTGTAGAGGTTGCCAGTCCAACACTGATTATTTGGAGCAGTGTTATTCGCACTGCTGTTCGTGGCTTTGTTGATGGCAGCTACGATGGAGTTGATCGCTGGGAGTTTGCCGGATTCGGTATCCAGACACTTTACGTGCGGCGTCGGGACACCTGAAGAGCTGCCGGTAGTGTACGGGGTGCCTTCAGAGTACCCAACACCATCCACGAGCGTGTAGTTGTAAAGGGTCTTGGCTTCCGAGAAAGTCGCGTAGACATCGTAGAGCACTTTTTGGTTGCCCTCCAGGACGTTGGGGTTGGCGTACATGTCGAAGTCAGCCTGACCGTTCACCTTCATGGAGTCTTGCTTGATGGTTATATGAAGTCGCAAAGCAGGCCATTCCAATGTGGCCCCCCTGTTCTGGAGAAGTCGTTCCTGCTGCGGAATCGCAACCGCAAACGCGATAATTGCTGCGACCGCCACGAGGAAGCTCAGTCGTGACGCCGCCATTTCGGAAGCTGCTGCGACGGGCACTAACGAAGTCAGCTCGAGCAGAAGAAAGCGAAATGGGCTGGGAAACCTACCGTTCCACCACACTTCGCACTGTCCGACACCTGCTGTTTTGCTGTACAATTCGCACCATCGTCCAAGCTTTTCTTAGGATCATCACAATCGCGAATGATCCTGAAGTGCACGCAGCCATAAGCGCATGGAGCACAGAGCGAAGTGGTGGTGTACCGTACAGTACACTGTTGAACAAGGAATAGTTTGGATCGACTAATAATGGCGACGTTCAATTCTCTCTGTGCATCTGTTCACCGTGTGAATCGCTTTGCCATGCTTGACCATTACTTTTACTTTACTTGTGTGAATTGCTTGTTTTGTCATGACTCATGGTTGACCACTACTACTTCATGACGTGCCACACGTACATTGCACGCATGCTTAGATTACACATGCCCCGCACAAAGCGTCACTTGTACATGTACATGTACTGCGATGTACGATTTCCAATGCATAGGTATTTTACATGAGTGTGGCTAGTGTGCCCACCCCGAGCATTACAAGGTATACAAGTTGTATACACTGTACCTTAATCTATTCGTGCATAAACGCTGTTCAATTGGCAAAGCGCTGTAGGGTAAACCAGAGAGCGGCGGATACAGTATTTTAATAGGGCTCAGGGTTTTTGCCTTTCAGCCAAAGGTGGATTTTAAAAGTTAAGTTATCCGGACGTGTATAGTTGAATATATACATGTAATCCGATGCTTACTGCAACACTTAGACGGGCACAGTAACATGTGCCATTTTACATCGGCAATTCTACATGTAGAATGACCACGCTCTATTCCAGAATTGTTGATGTAAAACACCAGGCTGGCGACTAGGCCATTTTGTAAGTCATGCCGCACGACTTATGCGTGACTCTTCTGTATAATACATGTAGTTGCTCTGGGGTGTCCATCGCCAGATCCTTTGCGCTAAAATTTCTATGAACTGGATGGGTTTTCGTGCACCACTTTCACAATTTGGAGCGTATGATATTATTGATCGGGCCGGAGATCCTCGCCGGAGCACTCAGCAGCGACAAAAACTTTCCTGACGCAGGAATATGCACTTCACCTCATTGGATCTTTTTCTTTCAAGCAATCAGTCCGGGCTACGAAGACTTGTTTCTTGCAAAATATTGTCGAGTTTGAGAATCTTGAAGTCGCCCTGCCACGAGATCGTGACGAGTTGACATTTAAGCAGTGTATAACAATACATGTACTTGCATTTACATATGCACAAACCACCCGCTAGTTCCCGGCGATGAACGGTACACAGTAGTGGTTTTGAGTATGGAAATTTCAAACTAAAGAACCGTTTAGACGAACTGCACCAATTGATGATGATTGAATTCTTCAGCAATGAATCCTTCACATTTGCCGAAAATTTTCCACTCTGTTCCAATAGCGTCACTATTCTGTGCACTGCTCACAGCAGACATTCGAACCACTTCACAGGCATCTTCGATTCGTCCAGCAGTGCATCACCACTTATAAACTCCATGTCGAAATGATTTAGTTTTGTTCGGTAAAAGCGATCGCGAAAGCTGTTACCGAACTTGGACTCCGGAAAACCACCTGCGCAGCTATCAAACTCCACCATTCCATCGTTTTGTTTTGACTTGTGAGGAACGGTATTGCCTAGCATCCAAAAAATCGGCTGGTACACTGACAAAAGTCCGGAGAAACCTTCGCTACACATCAGAGCATACACATTCTCTCGATAAGTCTTCTGGGCAGCAACGTAAGCCTCTTCAAGCACTCCAGAACTATGGTTCAGGCCTTGGAACGGAAGAGACTTCAGTCCAGTCGTAGGGGGACATTTTCCAGTGACTTCGGCAACTTTCTCCAAGAACGCAGTCGTCTTACCAGTACACGAATCCTGGATGAAGTCTGAACACATGCTTCCCTTCATTGGACCTGCCAAGCCAACCCACGTCGAACTTGAATCCAAGCTACATTTTCCATTGGCGAGCGCACCTGCCAACATCAAGTTCCCCATTGAGTGCGCGACTACGATAGTGTCACGAATGGTGGAATTTGTGCTGGTATCACTCACCGCCATTGCCCGATCACATACTTTCTGCTGCAGAGTGTTGCTCGTCCACGGATTGCCCGACGTGTTGAGGTATGTGTATTTTATCGACGTACAGCACGGCGCATGGCCTTCCAAGTCGCCCCAGTAGTAAAACCGATCTCGATTTCTTGGGAGTTCCTTCTTGATTCCCAAGCCGTGAATGAAGACACACGGACGAGGTTTCGATTTGCACGAGCACGAATCATCTAACGAGAAATCAATTGCTGCCTCCAACTTCCGAGAATCAACTGGATAAATCGGTTGCCCAGTAAGTAATGACTGTCCAATTCCTGTAACAGAGCTCGGAAATGATGTCACTCTGCACCTATCGAGAGTGTCAGTTCCCGTCGCTACTTCCTCAATATCCACATGAGTTTCCAGGTACTCGACAGAGATATCCATATCGTTGCCGTGCATCGTGAACCCCGATGAGCTTGATGCACACAATGCAAACTTAATTCCATTCACCGAAACCTTAAACAGGTTACCAGTCGGACATTTGAAGTCATCGCCAGCGCTTTCTGCCGCGTTTGAAATGATCGTAGCTGCATTAATTGACGAAACTATGGAGTTGACCGAAGGGATTTTCCCTGAGTGTGTATCGGTGCAGTGCACCGATGGAGTGAAAGAGTTTGTGTCACCGGAGTTCGTTGATAGGAAGGCGGTACCACCCACCTCCGTGTAGTTATAGTGCGTCGTGTCTTCTTTGAACTGTGCGAAAACATTGTACAGAACGCTGGTGCCATCGATAGACACGACCGAAGTGGCCAGCATGGAGAACTGGGACTGGCCGTAGACCTTCATGGAGCTGCGCTTGAGTGTGAAGAGGAATCGAAGAGGTGGCCAGTCTGTCCTCGTGGAGTTCTGAAGCTCGGGCTCGTGCTGAAGTGGCGGGAAGACGTCATTGGAGGTTACACGTGCTTGTGTGGAGAGTACAAACAGAACTGCGAGGGTTGCTGCTAAGCGCACAAGGCGGTGTGGCATTTGAGCGCTGTAGTGCTGTATCGAGCCTCTAGCTCGCGCCACGGTACTATTGTACTCATTGGACCAAAAAGTAGGCGAATTTAGATGTTAAAAAACCTATATCGACATTTAGATATAGGGTGCAACCGCATGTTTAAATTCTGAAAAAGTAGTTAAAACAGGCCAATTCGCTGGCGCTACGAGCGTTTTAAAAAGACGCCTCGGAATCTGCGTTTGAGGTGGAAAAGGGTTGAGCTTCAGGGGTGCATTTGATTGGCAGTTGCTGATAAGCATGTGGAGTTTTCAAAAAACAGGACAAGCGATGACCTGTGTTGGTCAATCGCATTGGAACAGACTGCATGTACAGGCCACTATGTATTCCCAGAGGTATTAAAGCTGATCTTCTTCCGCCATCAGCCGAGTTTGAGATGGCTTGGACTACATCATCAAATTATAGCGGTTTCGTTATATAACTGATAAGAAAGGAAAGCATGGGAGATTCGGTAGGTAACCTCGAAGTTGGACAAGTTGTCGGCCTTGTACTCCTCCATGACCGTCGAAACGGTGCCGTGTCCAATCCCAAGACACTGGGCTACAAGTTCCCTGGTTAGGTGGATATTGAAGACCTTCCGGGCGTCTGCATTGTCCATAAACTTGTACCACCTCACTATGAACCTCTTCTGCCCCGGTGTCAGCTCTTCGCGAGTCTCCATCGCGGAATGCGTTTTTTCAACTGCCTAAAAGGTCCTGTACACGCCCAGCTATCAATAGAAGCGACTGGTGGTCTTTAAATAATCAACCGATAAGAATTAGAGGAGCTATGCCATTTTATCTGGCCGGTTAGAAAGTCTTGGTCCAATGACTTACGTCGATTACAATACCTCAGTCCACTCCGATAATAAGAGCCTTTGTTTCGAATGTAAAAGTAAGTCTGTAGGTACAGCGCCTATTAACCCTTTCGCGAGCCACTTAGGTAAACTATAGTATACAAGTGTAAGTCATTTGATTGTTAAAGGGCGCAAAAATCGCCCTTTGACAAATTCACGGTACTCGCATTGCATATATTCTTGTAACAAATCAGTTTCAATGATTTGATGATAGTGCCTGATATACGATTGTTACTTGGTTTCAGCATGGTGGGATGATTTCTGATTGTACCGTTTATGATATGTTATAAAAGACGCTAGAAACAAACTTGAACTTCTGTAAAAGGGCGCAAATGCGCCCTTTTAGAGGGGGATTTCCTACCGTATTTTGAGAAGTAGCTTAAAGGGCGAGAAATGCGCCCTTGTACCGCGAAAGGTCAATACCAACGATTAATAACTTGCAAGGTGGAACGGCGCAGAAACCATATGTATTGTAGAACTTCTACTCTACGAAGTACTATGTAGTGTTGGGTCAAATCCAAACCGAGGTATTACCCATTATCGTTATTACCTTTTTAATACCAGTTATTAGAGTTAATACCTTTAGTGTAAAATTGATTGGCAGAAATATTTGGATCGTAAGTTTAACTTTGGAGCTCGCCCGGGCGAGCGTGTGCATCCTTCTCATATTCAAACAAAAACTGCACCAGACCACGACAACAAAACCAAGCGCATGAAAGAGGACCCCAACAACGTGATTGTCGGCTTGGACGCCCTCCCGTCGGTGTGTGTAAAGAATTTATGACGGTAGTTCCGTGGTGGGCCACACCGAAGAAGCAGCAACCCGATGTCGAGTGCAAATACTGCCGCGAGATGATTCGTCACGCCCAACCCAAGTAAAGCCTTCGACCACATATTCGATGCTGTCCAAAAGCACCCACCGAAGTCCGTGGAATATACCCAGCAACGCCCAGCAAGCGAGACCGGGAAGATTCCAACGAACCTCGTACGCCATCCAAGCGTGCGCGTACTGAAACTGGCCCTGGAGTGCTCGGGCTGGTCTCCCTCGCTGAAAAAAAAACGAGTTCTATCTTGAGGTTGCCAAAGCATTTAATTTTTTTTATTTCACGAACTCGTTGTCAGACTCCTTCTTGAGCTGCACGAGCTGCACGATAATGATGAAGAGCACCGTGGAGGTCTCGCGCCAGTAGTCATAGTTCAAGACGGCCGCGACCATCATCATGTAAATGCTGACGCGTGTGGCAACGTCTTGCTGCGCCTTGTGATAGGTTAGATAATCCGGAACGGAGGCACGCCGAACTTGGCGTCGGGTCCGCCGAGCACGTTGGATATAGTATCTAATCCGTGCGGCCGCAGATTTTGCGGCACACAATTCTTACATAATGGTATTACCATTGGTAATAAATATCTAAAACTACATAGGTAAGTTAATACCGTTATTAACTTGGTAAGAAACAACACTACTACTATGGAAGGGTGCTTTTTCAAAAATTTGATTTGAATAATTCCGAACGTTCATAACGTTTTTTTTCAATTCGGCGTTTACTTGTGGCCATGTAGCATGGCCTTCGCTTCCGCTGCCGCCGGCAGTTTGCCGTTTGAGGTGCGAATGCGTACGCCAGCATTCTGCAGCACTTGCCAGCCACCAAGCTTAGACCAGATGTCGAGACGTGTTGAATTCATTGCTCCCTCATTTCCACAAGATGAAGGAGAAGAGAAGCAGTTGCAAGCTGTGGTTAACTACCGTAGGCAACGACAACAGCTTGGTGTTACGCTTTCGGTGACGAGACAAATGATCTCGGTCGATGCAGGCAAGGTACAGACAACCCCGGAAAAATATGCTCTACTTAAAAATACGCCATGCGACAAATCCAGACTTCTGATCTGATACAAAACAGTATTTGAATTATAGCCAATAAGGTTTTCCTAAACTCTTTTTTTTACCAACAAAATACTTCTGCAAATTACTGGACTTAAGGACATTGCGCCGTGCCAGCATTGTGCCCTGCGACCATTTACAAACTCGAACGATGCGCTGCCAACCGTTCGACGTTGGCATCATGGGCCCACTGAAGTCAGTGCTACGCAGTACATGGATACACCAGATGGGACCGAGCGCCAAGACGGCGAGCGAAAAGCGTCTCGACATTATAAAGCGCACTATTCTAGCCTGGAACAGTATTTCAGAGGATTCTGTACGCAGTAGCTTCAGAAAGGCAATTCCTCGGCAGTTTGAGGCTATCGAGTTCATGTAATCACCTTTTTTGTTTCTCAAAACTCGACTGTTTATACACTGTCGATCTTTTTCTAGGTCTCGGGTGTTACTTTTTGACCAATCAGCTATTGTGTTTTCGGCTGGCGTATTTTTTGGTAGACTCCGGCTTACTATGGAGGATACAGGTCAGCGCCGGCGTATTTTTCCGGGGTTGTCTGTATCATGCATGCTGCCTTTGCCAAGGGCCCCTTGGGATCGCAATTCATCTGGTAATTCTGATACTGACGCTTGAGATCTGATAACCGCATCTGATAAAAAACGCCGCTATTCAGCTACTCTAAAAAGAATGCATTTAAAATCAGCTCATTTTAAAATAAAAAAAATTGCACGCTTCTATAGGTTCTACCCAAAATTTCCATCGGCGATTCGCTTACATGTAATCAATTGCCGGGCAATCGCCGCACCTCCCAAAATCTTATCAAATATCAACTGTTGGAAGAATATGATATCCTCCGTATCATGATCGATATCAGGATCAGTTATAGATAGATGCTCTGTGTATCCACTCTCGATACCCTCCATGCAATAATCAAAAGTGTGAAGGCTACGTGGAGCGCAATCCAGCTGAAGCCCCGCTAGCACGCTAAAGGAGGCACCGGAGATCGAACTAGCGGTAGCAAACAGAAGCAGCAGGATGGAAGAAGGCCAAAGCAGCTACGACGGCCAACTTGCCCACACGAGCTTACGTATGAGAGCATGGTGTCTCTGCTGCATGGCGTCTCTGCTGTTACCTCCAAACATAATACTGCCATTTCGTACTTAGTATGCTAATACACCCGGTGACTGTGATACGCAGAACAGATACAATGCAGTCACTTCGTGGCGCTGAGAGCGACGCGGCGAAGGCCACCAAGGCAAGAGAAGACCACTGCAGCGGCCAGCTAACACACGACGACAAGCTATCAATTCTTGGTGCGAGGAAGGAGCCTCGAGGTGCTGCAGCCACTCTCGGAGCTCGCAGTGCTGCCGCTGGTGGCAGCATTTGCGAGCTCCAGGCAGATACAGCCGGCGAATCTTTCCGTGAGTGAGTGTTCGTCTACTTTTCTGATAAAGTGCCCTCAAGGTTGAAGGGCATTCAGCATTAACAAGTCATTCGGGGATTCTATTGTTAGACACAGGGTGGAGTTCCTGGCAAAAGGCGACGATGGACAATCGGGCATCCACCACGCGATGCCCGAGGTCGTCATTTGGGATTTCGCGAGGCCGAGGTAAGACGGGATCGCAACACTTTTCAGGTTGGCTGGTTTCCGTGGCTAAATGCTTTGATTTGCAGGGTAAGGCGTCGATCTGCAACAGCCTCCGCAGGAAGCAACTATGACAACGGTAAGACCTTCGGCGAGCTATGATATTGACGATTTTGAAGCTGATTGATAATGGTGGCCTTAATTTTCCAGATAGACGACTCTGAGCGAGCCAAAAGCACCCAACCGCATCCAGGTAAACGTGCACAGAAGCGTGGATTGGTCGCTGTCGTTGACGCCGAAGACGATGGAGATATCCTGCAACATTTGGACGTTTGTTACAGGCGCGAGAGAGCAGAGCTGAATAGGCGTCAATTAAGAGCGCGAAGGAAACAACGTAAGCTGAATGAGCACAGCGAAAGATCTTCAAGTGTTTTACAGCCGCTGAGCTCAGCAGATAAAGATAAGTGCATGCACATGCTTCAAGAAGCTTTGGGTGCTGAGGGGTTGGATGAGTGCTCATGTTTGGTGTGTGATCGACTGGTTCTTCGCCGGGACACGGTGCGGAAGGAGGCTGCTGACTGGAAGTATGTGGATATGATACGCAAGGCTTTGGGTGAAGCTGACGCAGATATTCCGAAGCTGCTTGTGGAGTAGTATTCTGCGCCACCTTCTCTCGAAGGCCTTGAAAATGTAATGGTGTCACCGCGAGGCGTTCATTGCTACATTCATGATGATGACTACCCGACGGCATGGATGTCAGTCTGCAAACGGTGCGATGCGTCCATTCGGAATCACAAGTTACCGAAGTTTGCTATTGCGAACGGGTTTTTTGTAGACCGATTGCCTGAATATCTAAGACACTTGACTATTCCGGAACGATTTATCACTCAACTTGCGAGTATTGGAGCGATGACGCGCGTTATGCGTGGTGGGCGTCACCGTTGTATTCGCTCGCACTGCGTTCTGTTTGATTGCTCACCCGGTCCTCCGATTACTCTTTTACCGCACTCCTTGGGTGATTTGGTGTCCTATCGAGTGGTTATAGTTGGGGATTTTACTGAGGGGCAGATGCAGAAGGTCAAAAAGATGCATCGAGTGCGAAGGGAACTTGTCGAAGACGTATTTAATTTCTATAAAGACTTCAACGCATTGTACGAAAGCGTGTTTCCCGGCACTTACGTGTTGAATGCAGATTACCCTGATACCTTAGTCGATCGCGATTTATTCGAGTACATCAACGACGACGATGGACACTACGAGGACGATATGGATATGGAGCAACAAAACATTCGAGGCCGATCTGATGCGTGGCACGTTCAAAGGGAACATGATGAACAAATTGTTCTCGAGCAACGAGCTAATCTGACCGATGATTCTTCGCCGCTTATGGCAAGGAATCATCCGCTGGTTGATAACTCTGGCGGTGACGTTCAACGTGAGCGTGAATTCATGATTCTACAATCCAACAAACTTTTGAATGACATACGTGGAGATTTGATTGCTCGTCTGTTCCCTCACCTATTTCCTTTTGGCCGTGGGCACCCCGGAGAACGCCGCCGAGAGCCCGTTTCGGTGAAGGAGTGCTTGAAGCACTAGATCACTTTAAGCGAGCGGCAATTCGCAGAGGATGAGTTATTTGCACTGGTCGCTTTCGACCGTATATCAATGGAGAACATGTACATTCAAAACTCCGTTCGGTGCCGCTGTTTTCCTCATATGTATGATGGGTACGAAAGTATCGGAGCTGAGCAACTTGGTCCTGCCTTGCTTGCCAACGAGCGAAGGCGACAGGGCTGTTTTCCACAAAGAAGTAAAATTGACAGCGTTCCCGACCGGTTTCTCAAAACGGTCGAGTTAACATCAGGCGCTGTGTGGGGTAGAAACTCGGAGCGATCCCAATGCAGGCAAAAAGCGTTTGCATATCAGACACGATTCGGCAACCCAGCGTTGTTTGTCACGCTCACCCCTAATACTGACAACTCCTTTGCGATGGCTCACTACACTGGCATATCATCGGTCGACTCGATGTTTGACATTCTGGATGCAAGAATGCCCTCCAAAGCAGAATTACGTGAGGCAAGCCTAGGCAATGACTGTGCATCAGCTCGTCTGTTTATGCGTCAGGTTGATGCATTTACTGAATGCTGCTTGGGTATTGATCCTAACACAAAAAAACGACTGCACCGTGGATTATTTGGTATGGTTGCTGCATACTTTGGAATGGTGGAGACGCAGGGCAGAGGTACGCTTCACATCCATATTTTGATTTGGCTTCAAGACTGTCCTCCCAATTTTTCTGCTGTCGAAGAGATTTTAAAAAGTGTCAATGCGGATAGTTTCCGGCAGGCCGTCGAGACGTACGCTGACAGCATCGTGAGCAACCAACTCCCTATCGGATTGAGCCAGTATTCTTGCTCGGGATGTGCGTCAACTATTTCGAATCTAGACTTACTGCCTATAGCCGATTTCATGAAGAAACACCCACGGAAAAGACATCATGCTCAAGAGAAGAAAGCCGTCACTGAACCTGCACTGTTGAAGTGTAGTCACTGTAATTCCGAGTTCAGCTCACAGCACGTCCTAAGAAGCGTACTTGTTAAGCATCGCCTAGCTCACTGGCCACCGTGGAATCAGACACTGTCACCAGATGAGATGGACGAGCAAGCTAACGCCGAGCTGGTGTGTCGTAACAGCAAGCGGCATGCGTGTAAAGTGGTAGCAGATCGTGAAAACATTCAAGAAAGTGTGAGAGATGAGAGTAGTTTACGAGATGAAAATGGGCTTACGGCTGCCGAAACGAAACTTGTGCTTGAATGTGCAAATAGCAATCGTATGCAAATCTGTAAAAGCGGTGATGACCCATTTCAAAACGATGCCTTAACACGTTTGATTGAAATGTTGCCAGCATCGACGTCAGACCGTCGTCTGAGAAAAGAGGATATGGATTATATGGTTTCGGTACTTGTTCTTCTGCTGATTCAGGCTAGGTGGTGCCATACATCCAGTTGCTTCAAACAGTCTAGAGCATCGACAAGTGCAGCGTGCTGTCGATACTCATTTCCCCGTGGACGTGTACCGGAAACGTTATTCCGGTCCTCTGGAATTGAACTGAGGCGTAATGTGGCTCACGAGTTTATTAACGGGTTTAATTACGTGCTCATGGCAGCTTTTAAATGCAACCACGACGTGCAATTACTGTTGGGTGGTGATGACGCTACGGACCGTATTTA
>JAHWLE010000326.1:0-26577 GCA_024679135.1 Phytophthora foliorum | reverse complement strand
GGCGATCCCACAAGCCACCTCCAAGTCAAGCCCAAAGACCAACCATCGCCACAGCCGTCATGCTGGCCCCGTGCCTCCTCACCGCTCTGGTTGGAGTGCTACTCGCCTCTCAAGAAGCCTCGGCTACCTGCAGCAACTGGTCCACGCGCTACCAGACCAACCTCGAAGGAGTCTGCGTCTGCAATGCCACCCAGTGCGATACCGTCTCCAATAGCTACACCAGTCTTACGACAGGCCAGGTGGGCGTTTACACGTCGTCGAAGGCCGGTGACCGCTTCACCTACAAGGTGGTGAACGTTGACTCGACCGCTGTGAGTAGCCCCACGTACTCCATCGATGTGTCGACGCAGTATCAGACCATGATCGGCTTCGGCGGTGCCTTCACGGATGCGGCGGCCATTAACGTGTACAAGTTGTCTTCGACACTGCAGCAAATGGTGTTGGACCAGTACTTCTCGGACACGGGTCTGCAGTACACTTTGGGTCGCGTGCCGATCGGCTCCACCGACTTCTCTACGAGCATCTATTCGTACAACGACGTGGTGGACGATTTCGAGATGGAGCACTTCTCCATCGATGTGGACAAGTCTTCATCCTCACACAAGATCGACCTGATCCAGCGTGCTCTCAACACAACTTCACGCGATATCAAGCTGTTTGCATCGTCATGGGCTCCTCCGGCCTGGATGACGACTGAAAACACAACTATCAATTGTGCACTCAAGGGCAACCCCGGCGAAGAGTACTGGGAGGCGCTGGCACTGTACTACTCCAAGTTCTTGGACGCGTACTCGGGGGAGGGTATTGACTTCTGGGGAATGACGGTGCAAAACGAGCCATCCAGTTCAATTTTGCAGACCTCTGCTTGGCAGTCATTGCGTCTGACGGCTGCTGAAGAGCGCGATTTCGTCAAACTGGACTTGGGCCCAAGAATGGCGGCGGATCACCCCGATTTGAAAATCATCGCTGGTGATGACCAAAAGTCTGGAATCCTCGATCGTCTTGCTCCGTTTGAAGATGCGGACTCCCTGAAGTACGTCAGCGGTCTGGGTGTACACTGGTACCGTGACTTAGACTTCTTCCTTGCCAGCGCTGGTGGCGACTTTGACAAACTATTGTCTTTCTATGGCAAGTACCCAGATATCTTCATGCTGGCAACGGAGGCGTGCGAGGGTTACTTGCCGAGTTGGTTGGGCACTGGTGCTGGAGCGTCGCTTACGGACGCTGATAAGAGTTGGTCACGAGCCGAAAACTACGGCCACGACATCATCGAAGACATCAACAACTACGTTGCTGGCTGGACCGACTGGAACCTCGCACTTGACACCACTGGCGGACCAAACTGGGCGGAGAACTACGTGGATGCCCCAATTCTCGTGGACGAAGAGAACGGCACCGAATTTTACAAGCAACCCATGTTCTACGTAATGGGTCATTTCTCCAAGTTCATTCCGTCTGGCTCGAAGCGCATCGAGTTCCCGAAGACGAAGACGCTAAGTAGTTTCCACCGCTGTGCATTCGTGACTCCAGACAACCAAATCGTGATGCAATTCATGAACCGTGCTAGTTCAGCTGTGACGGTGAGCGTGAAGCAGACGGACTCAAAGACGTTTACGCTGTCGCTGCCGGCGCACTCGATGCAGACGATCATTTTGCCTGCTTCGGATGACACCACGATCCTGTAAGGTCCAGCAAAATTGATATGAGTCTATCCTCCATTCGTCGTATTGAATACTAGTAAAGGAGAGGAAAACATGCTGCCTCGCTGCGTTATGTGGATGAGTAGTGGTATGGTAACTAAATACTAGTATACCTTTTCCTGTTCTTGGTCATCGTCCACGTTTTTAAATGGCGGGCTCTCTGACAATTTTAATAGACGAGGAGATGGCAAATCCAGTAATGAGCACACGAAGGGCATTCAATGCTGTCAAAATGTTGACCCACATCTTGGGAGGTCATGATCTATTCGACCGCCCACGACGAGAAGCGGAGCTTGCTTCCAGCTACACACCGTGATTCATGGTTCGTGAAAGTGAGATGCACCTTGTACTTTCACCAACAATGGAATATTTCTCATTTAACATTCCTTTTACAGTGTCTAACACCATGGGCCCGAGCAATTCCAACGAAGTATCTATCATACCGAAGATGATTTTGAAGGAGACAGCCAGTGGTTCGAAAGGATATGGATGAATATACACGTATTTCCGACAGATACCTCGGCAGGGTTGTTGGCTGGTCGCTCTGCAGGTCATTCTGACCAATTACAACACGTAAATCCTCCATTTTGTCCAACCATCCATATGAATATATTCATACAAAATTCAAGTGTAACAAGTATTTTACAGATATTCCAGTCATTCGTACAATTAGGAGTTGTCCTAATATAGGAATACTGAAGAGGATGAGGTTGTTGTTGTGGCGAAGCAACTTCACGAAATTTGCAGACGCGATCGGAGCTTGCACACGGTACACCCGGACTGCCAACTGTCGGAGGGGGTACTCCGTTGATCTGGCGCGATCTCAACCTTGTAGTCACCTTGTGTTCCCGACGGCTGGGCGGGTTACGCTCTTCCAGCGCTCACGCGAAGACAGTCAGTGGTGATTCAGACGGGGTGTGGAGCTGGACGGCTCCTTCCGGGGATGGGAATGCGACGGCCACGCGGATATCCTTCACGCGGTCGTCTGTGTTCTGCCGATCGGGGCCTTGTGGGGCTTGATCGGCGTGGGGGGTGTCCTTGGGTGTGTTTCTTTACATGCTTGCCGCCTCCTCTGGCGGGGTCTTCTTGGGTGGAGTAAGTGGTTGCGCACCTGGCCAAGCGATCCAGGGGCTTCCGTGCTTTGTCCGTGCGTGACGAGAGTCCGAAGTCGTCAGGAGGGCCAATATACTTCCCAACCTGGAATAGACGAACGCCACTTGTGTCTTGCAAGGGAAATCTTTCTCTGTTCTGTATCTTAGCTTCCTATCCTTCCCTCTCCCTTCTGGAATCTCTGCGCATCTCTAAAGTACCCTGCGCTGGCTTTAAACCTGAATGATTGCGGGTGTACCACAAAAGCGGTACGTTGTTAAACTGGATCGGGATCGCGTATCGAAATGATTGCTCCATTCTCTCGGGATCGGGGTCGATCTGGATTGGGTCGATCCGGGTCAACTTTCAAACAAGGGCGTATCGAAATGATTGCACCATACCGATCTGGATCGAGATCGTAACCATCCGGCTGGTTTATGTCCAAATGATTGCGCTTGTAGGTCGGAATGATTACGCCTTGTAACACTGACCTGGTTTTTCCTTCAACCCAGACCCCGCCCCTTCGCACATTTCTCATCCGTGTCTCACTCAGTTTTCTCTCACGCACTTCGCCACATTGTTGGTTGGATGTCCACCGTTAGTGCACACTTTACCAGAAGAGTAGTGCAACAGTGAAGATGAGCCCATCCGTGTTCGTTCCCACGAACACGCAAAAGGCTCACACCACGGCGGTTAGCGCCTTCAAGTGGATGCTAGAGATGGAGAATATCAGCATGGACTTAGTCCTAACCAGCGTCCGTATGGACACCTCCGGCAAACGTTTGGCAGCAACGATGGACCGCTTTGGCTACTATCTTGCAACTAACGAAGGTAAGAAAGGTAAGGTAGCTCGCAACACAGCGGGTTCATACTATAGAAATGTTAAGCTCTGGCTGTTCGATGATTATCCACACTTGCGAGTGCCAACAGAGTTGGACTTGCTGAAGCAAGGAAAGACTTTAGATAAACACTGTCTGAAACGTGAAAAGGGAGGTTTGATTAACAAGGATCCTCCTTGCACTTCGGAATACTTACAGGCTCTGGTTTGCTATGTGTGAGGTGAAGCGACTTACCTGGAAGCGGCCAGAGACTGATTGACGCAGATGGAGGGAGATCGAGGATTGAGAGATCGAACATGATGGGATCTGGTATGTCCAGTTATGTCTGGGTTTTCCCCCTTTCTCACTACGGTACCACATTTAGGGTACGGGGGATCCAGATCGATACAACGTAATCATTTCAGCTCAAGACCACAATCCTTCCGGATTGAGAACATAATCACTCCGAGATCGCGGTCTGGGATATGGCGATCTGGATCGATATGGTGCAATCATTTCGAAAACCCCGTTTCGATAATCCGATCTGATTGACACTGGGTACAATGGCGCCACCATTTCGATACAGGTACCTCAATCTGGGTTCAAAAGTTGAAGTTCAAGCGATGGTGTACAATCGGTGGATGCGCAAGCACGATGGGAAGGATAGGGAGAGAGGGAGAGACTTTAGGACCTTTACTTTGGCTGAATAGAATCGAATTTATTTATAAGGCACAAGTGGCGCTCACATTCCGGGGGGGGAGGTATATTGGCCCACCCAACGAGAACCTGCCAAGTCGACCAAGGAGACGCCAACACCCTTGGATAGCTTGGCCAGGGCGTGTTTGGATACTCCAATCTCACACACAAGACCCCGCCAAGAGGAGGCGGCAAGCAACGGAAAGGGCTTTAACAAGCACACCCAAGGACACCCCCACGTGGTCGACTTAATACAAGACCCGATCACGAACAACCGACAGCCGCGTGAAGGATACCGCGTCGCTGTCACCCCCTTCCCGATATTCATCAGGAGCCGTCCAGCTCCAACCCCGATCTTGATCACCACTGACGTGTTCGCGTGAGCACCGGAAGAGCGTGCCCCGCCCAGCCGTCGGGTACACAAGGTGAGCTACAAGGTCTTCGATCCAGCCGGATCAATGGAGTACCCCCTCCGACAGTCGGCAGTTCGGGCAGCCCGTTGGCAAGCTTGGACCACGTCATCGATTTTCGTGATCCCGCTCCGCCACATGTGTACACCTCCGCGCAGGTCAACTCTGACTACCAAGACGCAGCGCTGGCGTGCTTGATGTGGCACTGGTTCGGGCGGTCCTCCGATCTGGGCTACATACACAAACAGCATGTGTCAGTCACAGCGGACGGGGTATTTTACCTTCGGCTGCTGCGAGTGAAGGCGGTGGAGGAGCAAGGACTCTCGCTTGTCCCTGACAAGGAGAGCTTCCTGACCTGCTCACTCCACGCGTTGGCAGTGGCCCTGGCGATCCAAGACGCACCGTGTGCGTCGCTGCTGAGCCAGTTCCCTGATCTTGTGGCGACCGAAGCTGCTCCGCTCGAACCCGGTGTCCCGCTCCAAGACCTGCAAGCAGCTGAGCCGGCGACTCTCCGAGCTGCCTTGGTGTCTCCAGTCGCCATAAACTCGACGACTCCGCCGACACCTCTACCTGGCAGCACACAGACAAGAGCACCAGCACAGGTGAGCAGCATACACCCTCAGAAGAATGCGAAGGCCGGGGATGCAAGTCGAGGCGAGGATGGGGTCCAATCGTACGTCAACCGGCTCCTCAAGTGCGTGGCGGAACCTGCTGGCGCAACGACGGACTTGACGTCGCACTCCTTCCGGTGTTGTGGGGCCCAACACGCGAGCGGAGACGACCGCCTCGCTGCTCAGTGGATCTTCGACCGTGGTGCATGGGACATGAGCAAAGTCAACGAGGGCTTTGCCTATGTCTCCAATACACCACAGGAAGACCGGAAGGTAGTTCGAGTGCTGAGCGGCTGGAAGGCAGAGACTCTGCCTGTCGTTGTGGATGTCGCGAGGCTGTACCGTGCGACGCGCGAGTGGCTGGGGCGCTTGCAAGAGCTCCTGTTCAGCACATGCGGGCTCAACATGAGTACAAACGTTCTTGGCGTACTCACCGCTTACCTTGTACGGTACCACCCGCAGCATAAAGTGCTAGCTCCTGCAGCGCCGATCGTCATCCGTATGGAGGAGTGCTTGGTGTCTGCGGGCATCTCTCTCGGCTGACATGCTTGCGTGGTCTGTGGCTCTGGACGTGGTGACGGCTTCACCTACTCAAGACCAAGAACAAACTCAAGACAAGACGGACAACTGCCGAGAACATGACCACCTTTTGGCTGTGATTGATGAGCTTATCGCCTCGAAAACGGCCATAGCTGCACGCATGACCATCGTCGAGGCGGCACTACTACAGGAGAAGGGTTTACATGCAACAACTAAACAAGAACAAGTGCAAGACGCATTAAATCAAGAACCAAAACCGAAGCGCAGAAAAAATCAAGCTACGAACCTGTCGGCGACGTGGTACGAGAGGTACACGAGGATGCCGCGCGTGTGGGATTCGACGGGCCGGCAGAAGAAGTCGGAGTGCCGCCACGTGGTCGCCTTCATGAAGCTCTTTCTCGACGACGAGTTCGTGCTGAACGCGACCGCAGAAGATTACAAGGACCAAGTCCTCAGCACTGGCCGTCGCGCGGAAACGGGACTGCTTGCGTTCCTGAAGGCCCGCGGCGTCAACGCAAAGGGAGCCGGGGTGTCCTGCGTGCGCTGCGCCCGCTGCACAAGTCCGGCATGTTGAACGAGCGAATCATGATCTACAAGAGCCAACTCGCTATAGGAAGCATCGAAGACCCTGCACCTATCGACACGCAAGACATGCTCGCCGTTGTAGGCCATGTGTAAGAACAAAGATGTTAATTTATTCCAATACATGGATTTATTCGACATAACATCGCTACTTAACAAGGCAATATACTCATGTATACGGCATGCGCACACCCGTACGTCGCACGCTCCATACTGGAAAAGATCACAACACATACACACACACGCACACGCAAACAGGTAGCACACAAGCTCACCCTTGACAACAATGTCGCCGACCCAATCTTGATCATTAGCCGGAATTGAACCAGCATCCCAGGGCCGAAGCCCTGCGCTCTCCCGTTGAGCTACGGTTTTGGGGGAGGGGGGTTCTGTCGGTGGTTTGGGCGTCCTGACGGTCCAGCTTGTACGGGACTGTGGGGCTGTAAAGTGGTCTCATAAAAACATATTTTAATATGTTTAAAAACCGCATATATCACATTTAATGATTCACCCCTACCTTGCATCCAATTAAAAGAACTGATTTGGCGCCTGCACCCTAAAGGTGATATTTGTATTCCAATTGGAGTTTCGCTATCTTCAAACGCTGTGTGGCGTAGAATTTGCTCGAGCTCAGTACCGCGGTGCTGTTTTAGGTTGTTGAGTTTAGATGCGTTACTTGGAAGGCAAATGCCGAAGTGAGTTGATTAGTTTACTTAACCTGCTCTACTCGTCCTTCCTACTCTGCTGCCATCTCGGCCAGCCACGTAGATTGACCAATAGCGTTCCAGCCCAAGACGGTTCAGGTTTAACCATTCCCCACGCCTCGGATGCGTCCTGCGAACAGTGATGAGCGGGGCACGGATGCTCAACGCTCCCACTCACCGCTATTGCACGGTAGCCTTGCCCTTGGTGCCTGTGACCTCACGCAGGAACTTCAAATCTTGGCCCCGAGTCCCTTGGTCACCATGTCGGCCAGTCGACGCTTGGCGTCGACGTAGTCCACCTTGACCGTTCCGCGTTCCACACTCTTGCGGATGAAGTGGTGGCATACATCCACATACTTCGTCAGAGCATGGTATCCAGCGTTGCATGCCAATGCAATGGCGCCTTGGTTGTCCTCCCAGACAAGCATTCCTCCACTTGCTCGCGACCCATGTTCTTCAGCATAGCGCGTACCCAATACACCTCTTGCGTGCAAAGGCTCAGATCCATGTACTCTACTTCCGCGGAGCTGAGTGCAACCGTCCTCTAGTACTTCGACTTGAATACCACTGGAGCGTTCCCAATCATCACCATGACTCCCGACACTGAACGTCTGTCGTCAGTGTTGCTACCCCAGTCAGCGTCTGTAAACGCCTCGGCCGTTGCGTTCCCGGAACCACCTTGAAACTCTATGCAATGCTCACGAGCTGATTCCAGGTACCGTAGAACTCGAATGGCTGCTTTCCAGTGTTGCACGCCAGGGTTCTCGAGGAAACGCGACAACTGCGTCACAGCATACGCGATGTCCGGCCGGGTGCAAGTCGTGATGTACATGAGACACACGATCAGGGAACGGTAGGGTCTTGACCTCATCTTAGACCGTCCCTCCTCCGTAGTTGGTGACAGTAGCTTCGACAGCTTCACTTTCGAAGCGGGCGGGTTCTCAGGAACCTTGATATTCTGCTGGTTGAAGCGTTCCACCACGTCCTCAATGTATCGGGTTTGTTTGATCATGAGCGTTCCGGCGGTCTTGTTGTGATTGATCTCCATCCCCAAGATGAATGTCACCGCATCCAACTCCTTCATCTTGGAAGCATTCTTGAGCGCATCCTTGACTTCGCGAATCTCATCAGGCGTCTTCGCAGCAATGATCATGTCGTCCACGTACAGGCACACGTACACGAAACCGTTCCCAGTGTGCTTTACGTGTACACACTGATCCGCACCACAGTTCTTGAAACCGTTCTGCAAGAACACGCGATAAATAGTCTTGTTCCAAGACCTTGCTGCCTGCTTCAACCCATAGATAGCCTTCTCCAGCTTGCACATCATTCCCTTAGCGTTCTGCAAACCACACGGAACCTCCATGTGAACAAGTTCCCCCGAACGCTGTATCCGCGTCTAACTGTTCCATCACATTGCCGTATGCCGCGCACACTGTTAGTACACCTCGAATCTATTTCATGTTTGCCACCGGTGAGTAAGATTAAAAAAGTCTATTCCAAACTTCTGCTTGAAACCTTGTGCGACAAGCCGGGCCTTGTATCGGTCCACTCGGCCGTGCTCATCACCTTTCTTGGCAAACACCCAACAGCACCCGATCGGCCGAGTACCGCTCCACGCGGAACGAGTGTCCAGGTACCGGTTCGGGCATCAGAATGCAACTCCGCCTCAATAGCCGGACGCCATTCCGCTGCTTCATCGCTTGCAACAGCTTCCGTATACTTTGCTTTGCGGAGTGACATCGACTATGTTTTGGGGCGGTATGAGAGCACTAAATTGAGCTGATATCGGGTACGGGGTGGCATTAAGTGCTCCAGCCCCAAACGACAAGACTGGTTCATGGCCCTGATGGGACCAACAACGGTCAGCAATCCACTTCGGTGGTGATAGATGTTTACTGGCGTAAGACGCTGATCAGCGATATCTGATAGGATAATATGGTAGAATGACTGGTTTTGAAGACTGAGCTCAGTTGTGGGATGTTAGACAATAAGATGGTCATGATATCGTAGCATTTCAAAACCCAGCACTATCTTTAACGCTCTTTCCCGCCTCCGTTCAATCTTCAGTAGTGGCGGATATCACCGACCACGCGATGCAGAATTAAGACTGTCGTTGGCGGAACTAGAAACGGATAGCAGAGTAAGCTTGAGCTTCGTCAGAGCCCTTCAAATAGTTCATCTTAATGGTTATACCAAATTTCTTTCATCCTGGTATCGACCCAGGGTTTCATTCTACACGAGATTATTCGAAACTGATCAACGATTCACGTGTTTAAGGACCTTTGCATCTGTGTTAGCTTTGTTGGCTCAGCCTTGGTCCCCCAAAAGATTTATGAAGGACAGAGAATTCTAATTTTGAAACGAAGCAAACGACGGACTACCGACAGCTATGATGAAGGTGGGTGGCGAACGCCAGACCGTCAAGTTGGACAACGGCGCGAGATACACCGTGGCTGGCACAAATTGGATGCAAACGTACACGTCATTTCGTTTATGTTGAATGTCCTGACGGGCAAGTAATAAAACTATTTTGCTGTTGTATGATGCTCACCAAAATCTCCATAAAAAAATGTATGTCTAGGAGAACGGAAGAATAAATCCGCCATAACCACGTGATATTTGTTGTTGTTGAGGACGCTTGTCCAGTAGCTCTATAAAAACGAAGACTGAACCGCCGCGGTTTGTGTCGGTGGCGGCTCAGTGGCTTGTGTGTGGCAGTGCCTCTCACAGCCACGGACTCGGCGCGTGTCTATTTACAGACAAGTGGCCGATTCCTACTGGCTAATAAACACACCAATAGAAACCACTCGTTATACACCAGTATTCTATTGGTAGATAAGTCGCCCAATAGAACACCATCTGTGGCTCTTGTGTCAGGAGCTGCTCTAAATAGTGGACCCCCTGCCGTGATGCAGCCCTCACCTATGAATTTGCCGGCCCCAGTGCACATTGCTCTGGGGGCCATATGCGTGCATATATGATAAAGTCGATTTTCTCGGCCCAGAGGCCTCTACAGCCCATTTCCTTGCGGCTGTGAGCTCGCTTTCGAAAGATGACAGAAAGACCAATCACAAATACCTAAACCTAGTTTCCTTGTTAGTTCCGATCTCACTTATATCCGATTACATCCCTGTCTTTACCTAGAAACCGAACTGTCGGAAAGTGTAGGGAAGTTGGAGCCGTTGCGATATGGATAGTGCTATTGGCGCGAGTGCTTGAATTTCGTGGGCCAGAAGATTACCGACGGGATCTGGTCGAGATGGCATTCTGGAAAGACACGACCTAGGAGTCATGATTCGTGGCGGTACAGTACATGTACACTCCGGGCCAAAAGTATACGAACACCCCTACAGTATGTACCGAATTACCTATGTTATGACCTTCTACACTCCGCGCCAAAAGTTATCGACAGGGTGAGTCGTGGTCTGTAACCCAGTCAACTCTAGGAATAGAAAGATGCTATTCAGACCAGACGTGCGTACTATTGCCCAGAGCCTAGTACACGTATTAACAACTGCGACGTTCTTGACAGGGCTGGTACACAAAGCACCGCATATCGGACAGCGTCAAAAGTATCGGCAAGAGCCAGGAAAGTGGCTGCGTACACAGTAATTAAAGGGCCATCCGCGGGGCCACAGTGGGATGGTGTATACCCTAACCACCCCAGGTGGCACACCCTAAACCAGGGACCATCACCCCTGCCCGCTCGGATTTGATGGCTGCCGCTTCTCCCCACACACACACACACACTCTCTCGAAATCCAGGGTTCCCGCAAGCAGCATCACAGCGTCGAGACCAGGATCGATACGATGCCGCGCTAGCACGCCAGGACATCTTGCAGACCTCCCAGTAGGTCCGCCACTGTGATCAAGAGTGACGACAGCAAGGAAGCAGGTTCCTCGGGCAGTGCTTGGAGTAGCGAGGGCAGCGGGAGTGACAAAGATTCCGAAACACCGTCGCCAACTCAGCGGCAGGTCTCCAAGAAACGGCGAAAGAGCCGATCAGGGGGGAGGAAGCACCGGAAGCGACCAAAGGAGAGGTCTCGCGGTGGGTGGGCAGGGTCTTTACCCGCGTCTTTTTCGTCTTCCGCTTCTTCCGATTCCGGAGAAGATTCGAGCACGTCGGCATCAGCTACGGTTTCGAGTGCACAACACGACAATCACGACGTTGTTCAACAGGAAGAGCTGGTACATGTTCCTGAGCTGGACCGGAAAATGTTCGACGACTGGGCCGAGCTGGAGCAGTATCTACGCAGTTACAGCAAGCGCACGTTTCAGGTTTGTGTCTCTTGTTTGGAATGTACCACAGTCTAAAACTGTGCACAAATCTCAGTATTACTTAAACTAACATAACGGCTGTGCTTCTAAAATGTTTTGCTCTATTCGGTTCGAACAGCAACTCCCGTGAAGTCAAGAAACAAGCGGATGATGATCAGTCGGACGCCTAGCAAACAATTCCCGAGGACGTGAAGTTTTACAGCAAAATCTACATCTGCACACATTATAGACTGCCCAGGTCAGGCAGGGGGCACGGTGAGCGCCCCAACCAGCATTCGAGGAAAATTGGATGCACCGCACAGGTTTGTACTCGACATGAAATCATATTTCAAAAACCAGTTACTTATAGTGTTGTGCTGTAGATCAACGCTTGCGTTCGCGAAACGGAATCATGCGATGTGTGCATCACGAAGCAGAAAACCGGCCACAACCACGAGGTGAGCACCGAAGTCTACCAGAACTACCACGAGACGCGGCATGTATCCGATGAAGAAGTGCTCGCGACTGTGCGTACGTTGCACCAGGCCGGGGCGAACAGATAGCGGATTCTTGAGTACATCTCTGAGAATACGACTGTGGTACCTCAATTGAAAGATGTACACAATCTGGTGAGTAGGCTCCAGAAGGTGTCTTACGCTTTTCCAACCATGGAGGAACGCATTGGTGCTATTTTAGAGGATTATTCCGCACGACCTGGCAACATTACGTGCGTGTATGCGAACGACGAGGTATGAGAGGACAATTATTTGGGGGTTGCATTTTTGCTTAAGTTTTTATGTATTTTAGTTGTGTTGGGTATTGTTGAATGCATCTCTATTCAGTCGTGGCGAGTACTTCTGGATTACTACACTTCGCGGCCGATCACCCGTCGAGCTATCCCGCCTGGATCTGTGCGTACGGTCCTTGATCCAGAGGTATCAAGATGAGCACGATATTTTGCTATTAGTCGCACCTCCTCAGATTTCCTGTTTTCGATAAGAAGGCTCTGCACGATTAAAATGTTTGGGCGCAGCTTCAGTCAGCTGTAGAAGAGAGAGATCTCGCTGAGGATGCCCGTCAGGAGAAGACGGACGAAAATAAGATGTGTTTTTTTACGGTCATACACTTCAACTCGGACCATTGGTGTGCCGTCGCTGTCATCTTCGCTGAGTTCTCAGTAACAATTTTCGATCCACAGCAAACAGGAGGTCGATTCGCTGCGCTGAGGACATATCTAAAAGCTGATCTGATCCCACTGCCTACACCACCGCCCCCCAAGCGCTATCGTTTCAAGCAGGTCCAATGGATCGTGCAGATCGGCACGCACAACTGCGGGTCTTTGTTATTCTCTTCTTTGAGCTGCTCTTTCTGAATGTTGAGCCAGCGGGACTAGATACAGCTCTAGCTATGCAGTACTTCCGCTACAGGTTCATTTCCCACATTATAAGATCAATGTGAGTTGAAGATTAACTTTTTAAATATTGATCTTGTTGCATCTTCGCTTATTATCGCTCGTGAATGACTCTGTGAGAGTGCCTCTACGCGCTAGTACGCAGTGCTCGAAAACTTAGTGAAAATCGACGAGCTTGACCGCCTTTGCCGACCATCACTCTGGTTTTAGCAGATGTTTTGTGCATTTGGTTAGGACGCTCTACGCAAAAATGCATCGTCGTTGCAGAGAAAGCTGAGCGGCAGATGGCGAGGCTATCCAACAGATGGCAAGTCTATCCACTAGAAAGGACACCGACCTGTGCAGGACTGTGCAGGAATGTGGAAGCCTGTGCTGACTCCGACCTTCAGACTGTGTACGTAGTTTCTGCCCAAGAGCCAGACCATACAAACATCAAGATTAAGAGTGAATGTCAAAATCGCTCGAAGCCTCACAGCCAGCCACGTTGCAGGCGTGGTTGCCGCCGCCAGTGCTCTCCAGCCAGTCTGCAAGTTACCAATTGCATGGCAAGCAAGCCACGAGAATTGGCGGAGGAGCGTGGGAGAATCAAGAGGCTGCATTTGGAGCCCTGTCGCACAGCGAGGTTGTGCGCCATGTTAAGCGGCTAAGAGATACTGTCAAGCGCATCGTCGCCAACGCCCCGGTTGGCAAGTGGACGGGGCGACCTCCACGCATATCGGACCGAGAGATGCGCAGAATCGTCCGCACGGCAGCAGCCGGTGAGCTTAGTGCGTCGCAGCCAAAGCGCAGCTCGGTGTCGGGGCGGGCCATCCAGCGGTTGCTAAGCGTGTTGACTGACTGCAGTACAGCAAGAGGGACAACACGTTAGACCTAACGCCCCCCCCCCCCCCCCACACACACACACACAAGAAAGGTCGCCGCGAGTGTACGACCACGCACCTTCTTGCTCCAGACGTGTGGGCGTCCTCTGTCTTTTCAGACGAAAAGAAGTGGAACGTGGACGGCCCAGATCGGTATCAGCGTTATTGGCGCGACGTGCGGCAGCCAGCGCGACAGACTGTGCGCCGCCAAAACGGTGTCGGGTCCGTGATGGTGTGGGGTGGGTTTAGCGCCGCAGAAAAACGAACCTGGCTGTACTGAAAGGAAGGCAGAACTCAGACTGCTACGTCTACACTTGCCTGAGTATCTGCTTCCCTACGTCCATCTTCACTATGGGACCGACTTCACGTTCCTGCAAGATGATGCGAGCATCCACACGTCAGCTCGCACCAAGGAGTTCTTCGAGGAGCAGGGTCTGCACGTCATGGAGTGGCCTGCACGGTCACCAGACCTCAATCCCATCGAGAATCTGTGGGCCATCGTCTCGCGATCTGTCTATCCTAACGGTAAACAGTATTGAAACGTGGCGGAATTGACCGCAGCAATTCTGGGTGCTTGGGATAGCATCCTCGAGACTATGCAAATCAAACTGGTTGACTCCATGCTGAGGCGCTGCATCAAAGTGAGCGAGGAGAAGGGTGGTAAGTGAGGCGAGGCGGGTGAACGCCTTTATCGTCCAGGGTGTATAGCGCACGCGCGCCAGTAGACTCGGCCGATCAGGAAGATTAAACTTCGCCTTTGGGAAAGCCCAATGGGTTCAGACCACTTCCGGAAACACTAGACGTCCGAAAGTAACTCGTATGCACTTGGTCGTGCGTCATACAATTTCTACGAGGGGTGTCCGGATGGTTATTTTGTCAAGAGCATATGTACAGATGCTGACGCGCTTGACGAGCTGAACGCGGAGTACTCTGTCACCAAGCGTGATTGGACGTGTTCGTGTTTGTTTATATGCACGCGCTTGCTGCCATGTCGCCACGTCTTCTTCCTGAGACGGTCGTTGGGAAAGGAAACTGTTATCCCAACGCAACTACTAAATCGACGGTGGTTAATCTCTTCTGTTCGATCGGCAATCGAGTTCGAGAGCACAAGTGACAACCCTTCGTCCCTCGAATCATTCGCTATTCGTCGGGTCACAACTACGGATGATCGTTCTTGGGTCTCCAATCGCAAATATCGCGAGGCATTTCCTATTGCCAGCGAGATATGTAATTCGATGGCAGGTCTTGGTATAGCTCAGTACCGAGAGGCGATGGCATATCTGAAGGAAGTGGCTCGCTGTGTCAAGAAGCGGGATTTCAACAGTCCAGCATCACGCGGCCTATTGACGACTGATGTCGAAGATGGTCCGACAGATGATAGTGTCCCTTTGGATACAGGTAGTGAGATGGAGAAGCTACCATCAGATTCTTCACGAAATACGACTCAGCTGGCAGATCACCTACAAGTACATCATGGTTCACCAGTTGATGCTGTAAACGTTCAACAAAGGGAGTCGGGTGAGTCGGGCATCCAATCGGGCAACCAGTCGGGCGAATCGGGCGTTCAAGCGGGGGCCGAGTCGGGCGAATCGGGCACCCCATCCAATAGTCAGGCGGGGGAGCCGGCTAACGGGTCGGTTGAATTACTCGCAACTTTGGAACTAGCCCATGCTAGTGCGTTTGTGGTGGCTAGTCCGCAAAAGTCGTGTGGTCGTCCAAAGCAAACGACTAGAGCCAAGAAAGCTGCTCGGAACAAAATCGTTTCAATGGCCCAAGACGATTCGGACATGTACGCATCGAATTTGAGTCTTGCAAACGTGCAAAATGCGGTAGACAATCAGCCAACGTACGACTCATCGGCAGCTCTTCTGTCCAAATTCAAGCTGTTCGATTTCGGAAGAAAAAAAAAACAGGGCGCCAATTGCCCGGAAGATATCTTCAGTGCCTGTAGTGAAGCAGATGACTCCCATAGAGTCAATCACACGCATTTTCCGCATCGACGTTATTGATCGTTGCAGTACTAAAGTATCTGCTCTCCAGAAGAAACAGAAGGCCTCAGGCCAGCAGAACTTAGCGGAACAGGACGTGGCGGTTGAAATCATTGGCGTTGGCCTCTTCTCAACAAAAACATTCAGCGTCATGCGAAAGTGGCACATTGCAATGAAGAACATTCAACACGTCGACAAGACCGTCACCTGGGTTGACACGATCGACTTCAACATACAGATGCCCGAGGCTTTTAAAGCCCAGCGGGATCCTGAATTACTAGTCAAGCTCAAGGCAATTCCGCTGCTATCCGTGCAAGTACGTATATCTCATCCACAGTAATGTTACGTTATAGCTAACACTTTTTGGTATAGGCAGAAGCACTGGAACTCGTTGGTAAATCAGCGTTGAGGGACGGCACTGTCAACACGTTGATGACGAAGCTGTTTGCCGAGAAGACGGACACAATTGTAGTCGATACCTCGGTCGCAGGCAACGTCATGAATGGATTTATGCCCGTGCAGAGCATCAAAAATATTTTCAGCGGCGTGACGACGGAGAAAATATTGATCCCGGTCATCTGCGGCAAGAATCACTGGTGTTCCATTATGATGAATCTGCCAATGAATGATATGTGCATTTACGACCCGATGAATTCGAGGTACGGGGTCGTTGTTCGACCTGTTGCGGAGAAGTTGGCGATGATACTCCCAGACACAACCCCTAGAAAGTACCCAGTCCGACCATACCACAGTGATCTCGGAGTGCAAGTGGACAGCTATAACTGCGGGGTGTACATGTTATTACCTTCGAACTGTTCGTCGGCGCCGAAAGCATTAGCCAGCTAAATAGGAAGGAGCCACAGTATCTGCGCTATCGCTATCTTTGCATGCGCGTTTGAACTCAATACAGTATGCTGTGACTGGTTTGGTTGTCAGTGGTTTTCGTGTCTGTGTGCATGGGCTGCACTATGATTTCTCTCGTTTCATATCATCTCGTGTCACTGGACACGGAACGTGGAGCGTCGAAGACCGCAGGGACCCATCCGGCTGTGCGTATACAAGCGAGGGCACACCCTGTGATGACACCTCCGGCTCTTCACCAGTCGGGCACATTCGGGGACGCCAGTCTGGTCTAGTTTGGTATAAATGCACCGTCTCGTGTTACCCAGTCGGGTTAAATAACGAGTGCCTAAAATATATACGTGAAACTATAGACGACTTAGAAATTGTGTTGCAGGACGATTTCTATTAAACTCTATAAATATATAGGTCTATAGTCTACGTTGTCCAAGTCAACCGTTCCCCGAGACCGGGAATCAGTGAACTGCAGTTCACTTGGAGTTTGTATATTCCTTAGCACTTCCTCAAGCTAGGTGCTGTGTGACTCCCGTCACACTCCGGCTCCGTGGAGAAGCAAGAGAATGCCCGCTTCGTCGCAGACCTCTTCACCGCGGCGTTAGCAACAGAGGAGTACGGTGAGCTGGCGCCGATGAACAAGATTGTCATCGTGACCGACAATGCGCCAGCTCACAGTGAGGTGGAGTCGTTGGCGAGGGAGATGCTTTCGGCGGACGGCATCATAAACAGCAACAAGCTGGTCGTGCTGCGCCTCGCCCCGTACAGTCCCATGTTTAACCCAATTGAGAGCTGCTGGAACGTGTTGAAGGCGAAGATGCGCCGCTATATTGCTGAACGGAAAGAGAAGTTTCTAGTGAGGGGTGAGTACGACACATTTTGCGCGTATCGTCAGGCTCTCATGGTGGAGGCTATTGAAGTTGCCAAGCCTGCTAATACTCGTCGTCTAGTGTGGCGCATGGAGCGCCATTGCCTTAAGGCGTCGTTTGCCGCCGGCAGAGGCGAGGACATGGAGCTGGGTGTAGCCATGTTCTCTTGGTTAAGAGCTCGACTAGCCCGATTTTCACTTTGTGAGAAATGACTTTTTCTACTCGAATTATTTTGTGCAAAATCGTGGGTGTTCACTTGCTTTAGTAAAATTGCCAACTTGGTTAGGAAATGGTGTAGAGAGAGTTGAAGGGTGCGAAAACTGGTCCTATACAATTTCCTATATATATCACTTTGAATAGGTTTGCATTTAATATGGGGTTTTGTATGGAGACGGTGGTGTTCGTATAATTTGGCCAGTGGATTTTTGCATGTGTGCCACCCGATAAAGTGCAAAAACGCATGTGTTAGCTCTATTTCAGCGCGTTTTGGAATCTGTGTCCAAACCGTACCATAAAACGATAAAAAAAAAAAACAGTTACGGGATCACGCACGGGTGTTCGTATACTTTTGACTTCAGTGAATACTATTCATGTCGATTAAGCCCAACTCTTGCCATCCACCGGGATAGCATTTTCGATGGGACTGTCAAATTTATCAAGTATATGTAACTTCTCCACTCCAAGGCAATGCGGTGCTAAATCGATATTTTAACGAGTATCAGAATCGCTGGTCCATCTGGCTTTCAGCTGGAACAGAAGAAAACAATACGGAGCAAAAGCGGCACAGCGTCGTTCAGTAGTGTCACTATTACAGCGTTCCCTGGCAAAGAGGGCATTGTCAGGTCGATTAATAATCCAAGGTTAAAATATTTGCACACGAATTTGTATGGCAGAATTCAAAAGCTATGATACGAAATGTACTAGATTTGCAGGGTAAATGGACTGGTGAAGTTCTCCCTTTTCCGGTATGTATTACGGTGTAACTAGTGATAATACCGCAACGAGCTGCGCTGCGCAGCCTGGGCAGAACCCGCAACGCTGGTCCAGATTGGCAAGCACTTTCCAACTTGCTGCCAATCTTGCGCGAGTCTCAAAGAAACCGGCGATTTACCCGTGACAATTGCAGACTGGCATCGCCATGAAGGTACTGGCTCCCGCTGCTGTCTTCGCTTCGAGTCTGCTGCTCGCTCCCTACGGTGCGTCGGCAGCGTGTTCCAGTTGGTCGTCGCTCTACCAGGACGTGCTGGATGGCGTCTGCGTCTGCAATGAGACCCAATGCGACTCCATCGTCAGTGGCCACACCAAGCTCACGGCGGGTCAGGTGGGTGTCTACACGACGTCCAAGGCCGGCGACCGCTTGACCTACACAGTGTCAAACATCGACGAGACCGCGGTGGATGAACCGACCTACTCCATTGACGTGTCGACCCAGTACCAGACCATGATCGGCTTCGGCGGAGGCTTCACGGACTCGGCGGCTATTAACCTGTACAAACTGTCGCCCAAGCTGCAAGAGCTGGCGCTGGAGCAGTACTTCGGAGACTCTGGTCTGCAGTACAACCTCAACCGTGTCCCAATTGGCTCCACGGACTTTTCCACGAGCACCTACACGTACAACGAGAAGGTGGACGACTTTGAAATGACCAACTTTACCATCGCAGCCGACAAGGCGCCGATCTCGAACAAGATCGACATGATCCAACGCGCGCTCAAAATGTCGACGGGCGAAAAGAAGCTGTTCGCGTCTTCGTGGGCCCCCCCGCTTTGGATGACGAACGGAGACTCAGTCGTGGACTGCACAATGAAGGGAAAACCAGGTGAGAAGTACTGGGAGGCGCTGGCGCTATATTACTCCAAGTTCTTTGACGCCTACAAGGAGGAAGGAATCAACTTTTGGGGCATGACTGTCCAAAATGAGCCCGAGAAGCCCCCTCTTGCTGTTTCTCAATGGCAGACGCTGCGTTTGACGGCAGAGGAAGAGCGTGACTTCATCAAGCTGAACCTTGGCCCGCTGATGGCCAAAAACTACCCAGGCCTGAAGATCATGGCCAACGACGACCAGAAGCCGGGTATCTTGGACCGTTCTGCGCCGTTTGATGACCCGGAGTCGATGAAGTATCTGAGTGGGCTGGCCTTCCACTGGTACCAAAACCTCGACTTCATCTTGCCTTTTGCTGGAAACTTCAAAAACCTGGAAAAATTCTCCGCAAAGTACCCGGACATGTTCATGCTTGGAACGGAGGCGTGCGAAGGATTCCTGCCTGGAATTATCGGAACTGGTAAGGGACCCTCTCTCCTAAACTCGAAGAAAGCCTGGAAGCGCGCGCAGAACTATGGTCGTGACATCATCGAAAACTCGAACAATATGGCGTCTGGCTGGGTCGACTGGAACTTGTACCTGGACACCGACGGCGGCCCGAACTGGGCGAAGAACATGGTGGATGCCCCAATCCTCATCGATGAGCAGAATGGCGCCGAGTTCTACAAGCAGCCCATGTTCTATATCATGGGCCACTTCTCCAAGTTTGTTCCGCCAGGATCGAAGCGCATTGAATTCCCAAAGACGGAGACGCTGGATGACTTCCATCGATGTGCGTTTGTGACGCCGGACAACCAGATCGTGATGCAGTTCTTGAACCGCGACAGCGATGAGGCCACAATCAGCGTGATGCAGACCGATTCCAACACCTTCACCCTCACGCTGCCGGCCAACTCGATGTCGACGGTGATCCTGCCGGCGTCTGAGGACACCAAAATTCTGTAGATTTTATAAAAACTGTGTGCATCGCATGCCTACTTTGACCAGACAAGCAATAAAGTGATGCTCGGTTCCAACATCTAAATGTGCCTTCATCACAATCCATTGTTGTCGGATAAAGTAATGTTAGCCTCATTTCGCTGTGAACTCGGTATCAGCTGACCCAGCACTTCTCGTGATCTCTGATGTTGGCAATGGTCTTTCCCTACTCAACACCTGGAATCGTGCAATTCCCAACACTGAATCGGCAGACTGGCTTGCAGATTCGTGAACTACTCGAATTGCTCCGGCAGCGGAGACTTGCTTCCCAGACAGCGATGCTGAAAGTGAAGGCGGTGATATTGACGGCGGTTGTGAGTGCCACATCGCTGCATGGATCTTTGGCTGCGTGTTCCAGCTGGTCTTCATTATACCAGGACAACTTGGACGGCGTCTGCGTCTGCAACGAAACGCAGTGCGATTCAGTCTCCAACAAATACCTTAGGCTTACTACAGGGCAAGTGGGTATTTACACGACTTCTCAAGCTGGAGCGCGCCTCGATTATAAGCAGAGGGAGGTTGATGCAAACCCGGTGAGCAGCCCCACCTTCTCTGTCGATGTTTCGACACAGTACCAGACTATCATTGGCTTCGGTGCCGCGTTCACGGATTCCGCGGCCATCAACGTATACAAGTTGTCGTCCAAGCTGCAGCAAATTCTCTTAGACCAATATTTCTCGGAGAAGGGGCTACAGTACAACCTCGGCCGGGTATCGATCGGCTCGAATGATTTCTCGACGAGTGTGTACTCGTACAATGACGTGGAAGGCGATCTCGCTATGGAAAACTTCTCCATCGATGTGGATAAAGCTCCAAACTCACACAAAATTGAGCTGATTCAACGCGTGCTGAATATGACATCGCGTGACATCAAACTGTTTGCGTCCTCATGGGCACCCCCCGCTTGGATGACGAAAGAGAACTCGACGATTAACTGCCATCTGAAGGGCGTTCCAGGTGACGAGAGCTGGGAAGCGATGGCATTGTACTATTCCAAGTTTTTCGACGCCTACAAGGAGGAAGGAATCAACTTCTGGGCGATGACTGTCCAAAATGAACCCGAGAAGCCTTTTCTGGCGTTTGCTAAATGGCAAACACTGCGGATTACCCCTGAGGAAGAGAGAGACTTCATCAAATTTGATCTTGGACCGATGATGGCGAAGAATCATCCAGACCTGAGGATTATTGCAAACGATGACCAAAAGCCGAGCATCCTGACTCGCTTAGACCCACTTGAGGATCCCGATTCGCTTCAGTATATTAGTGGAGTCGCTGTGCACTGGTATCGGAATGTAGATTTCGTGCTGGGCATGGGCGGTCACTTTGATGACCTTCTCGAATTTCACGATTCCTACCCTGACCTCTTTATCCTCCCGACAGAAGCGTGCGAAGGGTATATGCCCAATCCACTGGGTACCGGCAAGGGGCCTTCTCTCACAGACGCTGATAAGAGCTGGACTCGTGGTGAAAACTACGGCCGCGACATCATCGGGGACTTGAACAGCTACGCGGCTGGGTGGACGGACTGGAACATGGTGCTGGACACGAACGGAGGTCCAAATTGGTCCGACAACTACGTGGATTCTCCGATTCTCGTCGATGCTCTGAATGGTGCCGAGTTTTACAAGCAGCCAATGTTCTACTTCATGGGGCACTTTGCCAAGTTCGTGCCGGCCGGTTCTCGCCGCATCAGGATGTCCTTGCTGGAGGACGCAGATAGCGAGTTGCAACACTGCGCGTTTGTCACTCCAGAGAACCAGGTCGTCATCCAATTTTTGAATCTTGAGGGGTCCGAGGAGAAGGTGAGTGTGGAGCAACCGGATTCCAACACCTTTAGCGTTGTAGTGCCAGCTCATTCGATGGTTACAGCAGTCTTGCCACCGTCCAAGAACACCAGTGTCCTCAAACAGTAAACACTTTTTGCCCCAAATAGAAGCCAAAGTCTCATTTGAAGATTCGATCTGCTGGACAATCGCCATTCGCCTTCACTTGTACAAGCTCATGACCCGCCTGGAGACGAAGACGCTGCTGCCCCTGGGCAACGAGGACTCAATGCACCGCGGGGAGTCATATGCCCAACGGCTGCTTTCGATCCCGCGGGAGGTCATTCCGCTGTCTTTGTTCGCGTTCGGGGGCCCGCCGGCGCATCTCGCTCTCGCCCACGACCGATTCGTGTGTAGGTTGGCATGAACTTTCAACGGTTAGACGCCTTTTAACAAGGGGTGCTGTGGTGTCAATGCAGACAAGCAAAAGTGGCTGACGGATGAGAGATTTCTCGAGGTTTTGTCGATCGCCTCAGCGATTCCTGGGCCGTCCTCGACCATGGTGCGAGTCGACTGCCGCGTTGCTGGTAAACAACGCAATTGACGTGACGAACATTGTTGTTGTTTGCTGGCTGCAGACGATCGCGGCCATGGGGCTCTTCCGTGCCGGGCCGCTTGGAGGCCTACTTGCCCTGTTCTTCTGGGTTTTACCCAGCTGGATTGCCATGACGATCGCAGGCTTCGGAGCCAAGTCCTATCTCCAAGGTTCGGAAATATGCTTTGGGATCACACTCAAGAAAGTTGTTCCAGGAAGTCCGAAGCTAAACTGGTTTGACGTTCGTGCATTGTAGATGGCTTACCGATCTGGCTGACCGGTTTGGCCTCGGCTGCGGTGTCCATTGTCGTGATCGCAGCGGTTCGACTATGGCAAAAAGCGTGTGAGGACGACACAGCCAAGAGCTTCGTAGCCTCAGTCTCAGCCTGCGTGGTTTTGGCCACGCAAGGCATGTCGTCGCTTATTTTCCCGGGAGTCATGGCCGCTGGTGGGTTTACTATCTTGTTTTCGACGATGTGCGGATACTCGCAACATCCGATCACAAAAGATCGAGTCGTATCTAGTCACCTGGAGAGGTAGGTTCTACCATATTCACCTCGTCGAAATCTTAGCGCTCACTACTTGTCTTGCTTGCAGGCAAATTGGAATTCATCCTTTTGCTGGTGTCCTGATTGTCCTCTCGTGGCTGGTGGTGCTGGTCTTGCTTGCAGTGTATCACCCACAAGATGGCGAAGAGCACTCACTCCTATCGCTATTCTACACTTTCTATTGGATCGGCTCGATTATTTTTGGTGGTGGCCAAGTGATGCTCCCCATGTTGCTGAGCGACATTGTTATGGCTGGATGGGTTTCGAAGGAGCAATTCTTAATTGGACTCGCGCTGGTGCAGTCACTACCTGGACCACTGTTCAATATCTCGGCGTACCTTGGTGCACTCGTCTACGGCATTCCTGGGGCTTTTATTTCAAGCGTTGGTCTCTTCGGCCCAGGTATCGTCCTATTCTTCGGATTGCTTCCACTATGGGAACGCGTACGCAACAATTGGAGCCTCAAGATCTTTTTGTCCGGTGTCAATGCGTCGGCCACAGGTCTGATCGTGGCTTCGTTCTTTTTGCTCTGGGATAAGGCGGTGCATACGAACGCAAGCGCTGCGGTGGGTCTCGCTACAGCTCTAATGGTTGGAGTTTTTCGAGTGCCGACATCGATGGCGATCATCATCGGAGCCATCTTGGGATTTTTGCTCTCCTCGGAGGTGTTCAACCTTGGGCAAAAGGATTTCTGCAGCTAAAATGAAAGAACGCCGTGGGTACTTCTACCGATGCAGCAATAGGTCTAGCCGACACCATGTGCATTTGGCGTTAATGGCTTGAATCGATATCAATGGATGGTTTGAGAGCTTTTAAGGATTGGTGTTTATCAGAATGCATACTTCGGTGCCGGCATGTCCGCGAAATATATGTGGGGGCAGCGTGGCACGTTGGGGAGCGAACATGGGTGTATGTCCTCCAGCTGGAAGTGGCGAAGGCGATCCAACGCACTACAGCTCAGACCGGACCGGTTTGAACAAGTAGCTCGCTCCCGCTCGCACGTATGACCTAGCTGATCTTGCGGTTCATATTCACATTGCTCGTTTGCCGCAGACGCTACTCAATCATAAAAGTATTCGGTATCTCTCTGTTTCTAGGACTCCTTGGGGGCGTTCATGCTTGGTGGAAACCCACGCCGGGCACCTCCTACCAGATCCAACTCAGTGGAACGCTGGACCTCTCCTACGACGTCGACATGTACGATATCGACATGTTCGACACGCCCAATACCACCATCGCCGAGCTACAGCAACGCGGCATCAAGGTCATCTGCTACTTTAGCGCCGGAACATACGAGGACTGGCGCTCCGACAAGGACCGCTACAGCAACGAAAGCATCGGCACGCCGCTCGACGAGTGGGAGGGCGAGAGCTGGGTGGATATTCGCAACTCGAAACTGCGCGAGATCGTCGCGGACCGCATGAAGCTGGCGCAGGCGAAGGGCTGCGACGGTGTCGACCCAGACAACGTGGACGGCGCCTTCAATGACAACGGGTTCGACCTCACGGCGGACGACCAGCTCGACTTCAACAAGTTCCTGGCCACCACAGCGCACGGCCTCAATCTGACTGTCGGTCTCAAAAACGATATGGACCAAATCGTCGACCTCGTGTCGGACTTTGA
The DNA here is from genome assembly GCA_024679135.1 of Phytophthora foliorum. Taxonomy (NCBI): domain Eukaryota; phylum Oomycota; class Peronosporomycetes; order Peronosporales; family Peronosporaceae; genus Phytophthora; species Phytophthora foliorum. The sequence continues at coordinate 1,858 of JAHWLE010000326.1, read as the reverse complement.
CTTTTCCGTGAACGAGCAGCGCGTGCAGTACAACGAGTGTGGCACACTGGTGCCGTTCATTAAGCAGGACAAGCCGGTGTTCGGCATCGAATACTCGGGCAATAAGGCGATGGGGTGCGCTACCGCAAACTCTCTAAATTTCGACACGCTGTTCAAGACGTTGAGTCTGGAGAGTGAGCGCTACAGTTGCCGTAAGATGCCCGGGGGCTTGTTGTCGGGATCGGTTGTTGGTTCAGATTCTAAAACAGAATCGGATTCGGGCTCCGACGACGATGATGTATCTAACGGTTCTTCAGACCTCAGGTGCCACTACGATTGACTTCTCGCACGCAGTTTAGTCCTTGCACTTCTGCTGTAAGAAATTAGAGGTTCTCTCCTCTGAGTTTACGAAAACCGCGACGCGAAGAGAACATAAAATGTTATTGATGATGTATTTTCTTGACAATACGTAGACCCAGGAATTTGAAGATAGAATCAGTGGGCAAGCGCTAGAGCAGCGATAGCTGACACGAAAAGGCTGATGGGAGCTCCATCATACCCAGACCCAACACCAGACTTTGTCACGGATTTTGAGCCCGTGCCACTACTCGAGTTGATTTGATCCAAGTGCAAGGACCCTTCTTTCGGGGAAGGAAGGTTTGGGCACTGGTATCGAGCATCTGCCTTCGTTGGGCACAATTCGCTACCAGTCGAATCACCTTCCCAAGTAAAGTCACTCAACACCGGAGAGCTTTTTGGGCAGATCGATGTCTTCGCATGATTCGCCGGCACCTCGTAGTTGGCCAACGTCGGTTCGCTCGAGCCATCGTACGCCGCGTACGCCTCCGCGAGGAACGCGAAGTTCGGGAAGCGCTCGTACGTACAGTTCTTGCCAGCATCCGTGCAATCCTCAGGCGACAGGTAGCCCAGCCCGTAGTTCTGCGGACCGAACGTCGTGAACGGGTACGCGGACGTGGCCATGGAGTTGGCGTTCTCCGTCGAGTACTCAAAGGCGAATCCGCCGGCGAAGTAGTCACTGTACTTGGCCATGTTCATGAACTCTGCATCGTGGAACGTGCGCTGCGCCTCGTAGCCGTCCACCGTGGGGAAGGCGGGGCTGATGCAACCGAACTCGCTGAGCACGACGGGGATGGAGTAGTCGTAGCTCTTGAAGCTGTCGCGCAGGAGGTTGAAGCCCGTCGCCTTGTCGGGGTCCGAGATGTCGTCACAGTGCACGTACGTGTTGATACCGTACCACTGCGCATTTTCGAGCTCGTCGCTCTCGTCGGTACGGCAATTGTAGTACTGCGCGTTTTCGTCGCGATCGGTGTCGGCCATGACGAGTCCCATGGGCACCTGGCGCAGGCTGGGGCAGGACTGCATGAAGGCGCGCATGTCGCGCAGGAACTTCTTCTGGCACGGCGCGTTCCATGTCCAGGGGTTGCCTGCGGTACGGTGGTTGATCTCGTTGCCACCGCTGAAGGCCATGACGTTGTCGTAGCGCGCGAATTGCTTGATGATCTTCTCACCGCGGGTCTTGTAAGACGCAGGATAGCACGCGGGTGCGGCATCGGCTGTGATCTCGCACCCTTCGCAGTTGGAGCCGAGGTCCACGACGACGTAGATGCCTTCGGCCTGTAGCGCGCACATGAAGGCGGAGTGGTCGACGTCCGGGTCGACAGAGTACAGTCGGATGGCGTTGGCGCCGAGCGCCGTGAATTGCGGCAGGTCTCGTTGCCAGATATGCTGAAAGTCATTGGAGAAGAGGTCGAGGTTGTTTTTGTCGAGAGGCCCAGCGTTGGGTCTGGGGTAGTAGTTGACGCCTCGGATGGGGAAGTAGTCGCCGGTGACGGAGTCGAAGAAGCGATTGCCCTTGATG